>JAHQIV010000022.1:0-51399 GCA_030463285.1 Phytophthora europaea | reverse complement strand
ATCATCACGCAGTGCCAGCAGCACGGCTTCCAGCGCATCGTGCCGTGCATCGACACGATGGACGCCAAGGCCTACTACACCACCACCATTGTGGCGGGGACCCGCTACACGAACATCATCACGAACGGAGACCTGGCGCCCGGATACCACACGGACACTGGGGTGCCGATCTTCCACCCTGCGTCCGAGGTGCTAGGGGAGGAGGACCCGTCCCGCCACGTGCTCAAGTACTACAACCACAAGGTGAACATGGCGCCGTACCTCTTCTTCCTGGGCGTGGGCACGTACGAGACGTTCCGCCGTACACTGGAGTTCCCGGACGGCGACACAACGCTGCTGGAGATCCTTGCGTTCCCGGGCTACTTTGAGCCGGCGGACGCCAAGGCTGCGGTCAAGATGCTGCACGACTCCGTGCTGTGGGTGATGGTGAGTCTGGGACCGGAGGCTTGCGAGCACCACGACGAGCGCAAGCGTATGTACGAGCTACTGGAAGAACGCGAGGCCCTTAAGGCCAAGGAAGGCGAGCTGTGCCTCGGACCGAAAGAGGAGTACGTGAAGACGCCACTGAACGCTTCTGATGCTGCGCGTCTTGCTGCTGTTCGCGCGGAGCTGAAGGAGTTGCTGAAGGTGTGGAAGAAGACCGGCTACAAGTACACGGGCGCCGTCTACCGCGAGATCGTGATGGAGAACTCGTACTACGGTGGCATGGAGAACGTCGGCAACACCACCATTGTTAGCTCGTGCTTGTGCCCTAGCTGCCGCATGGATGACAAGTCGTACGAGTACATGGAGCACGTGAAGGTCCACGAGTACTACCACAACATCAATGGCAGCCAGGTGACCGGCCAGTCTCCATTCGAGATCTGGCTGAACGAGGCTGTCACAGTTCACATGGAGCGCAAGAGGGGTGCGGCCATTTTCGGTGAGGATTACAGCCGCCTGAGCGAAGTTCTGTACATGTTCACTCCGGCCATTGGGCCTCTCGCGCAGGACAAGTCGGCGACGTCTTTGTCTGTGGAGCCGCAGGGGTTTAATCAGACACAAGAACTTATCTCCGTCGTGACCTACTCGAAGGCTCCTGAGTTCGTGCGAATGGTGGAGCTGCTTCTGGGTGAGGCTACCTTCCATAAGGCGCTCGACAGGTACCACACGAGGTACGCTTACGGCAATGCCACCTCCATGGAGTGGATTAAGTGCATGGAGGAATGCTCTGGTCTGAATCTGCAGAACCTGGCCAAGACGTGGTTGACCCGCCCCGGCCACCCTGAGGTGATGTACTCGACGGAGTACAATGCTGCTTCGAAGGAATACATTGTGGAAATCTCGCAGACTGGATTCGAGGACAAGCCCGCGGAGAACAACGGCCCATGGGAGATCCCGATCGACTGGTCGCTTGTCAAGGATGGCAAGTCTCTGAAGAACGGTGTGTTCCTCGTCAAGAGGAAGGACGCTAAGCTGGTGATCCCGGATGTAGTCGAGGAACCGGACTACCTGTCCTTCGCTCGCGGTTGGTCGTTCTTCGGAAAGTCGAAGCAGACAAACCCGTCTATTGCGCGGCTCACGAAGCAGGCGCTGTCTGACCCGGACGCTGTCAATAAGTACCAGGCATACCGCGCTGTGGCGGATACGGAGAAGGCGAAGGTGATTGAAGGGCTGCTGAAGGGCGATAAGCAGGTTGAGATTTCTCCCGAGTTTGTGGAACTGCATGGCTCCATCCTGTTCTCAGACGAGCTAACTCCCTCTGCACGTGCGCTAACGTTGGGAGAATCCAAGACCATCCCGAACTACGACGAGTTGAGCCACCACTACGTAGCCATCAACAGTGCAACAACTGCGCTGCTGCAGGCCGTGTGGGCGAAGTATTCGAAGCAAATCGAATCTGCATACATGAAGTTATGCCAGGAATCTCGCTCTGGTCCTCATTCCGAGCAGTTCCAGCAGCGTGCCTTGAAGCGCCACCTTCTGCTGCTCATTGAGGCTGGAGGCAAGCCCCCCGTTCTTAGCTCCACAGAACAAGTTGCTCCAACGGCTGCGCCGGCAGTGCTAGCTCTGGACTTGCTAAGAAACTCAACATTTGCTAGTGAAAAGGCCACCGGCTTCCGTTTGGTTCTCGAAGATGAGCATTTTTCGGACCGTGCCAAGGTTCAAGAAGAGGTTCTCGAGGAGTGGAGTAAGACGCCCGACATGCTGACGAAGTACATCGGCATCGTGAGCAGTCTGGACTCAAAGGACGTGGGCAAGCAAATTTTGAACTTATTGGTGAACCCGAGTTTCAACCCTGCGCAGTCAAGTCACGGTCGTGCAGTGACTCGTTCGCTATCGCAGATCCGTGATTTCTCGCTTGCCACGGACGAAGGTCTCGATGTCATGGTGGAGGCGTTCGCGAAGATTGGTAAAGTGAACCAAATGTCTGCATACCCTCTGCTGCAGTGCTTCGATCACCTCGATCGGTTCGATGAAGCCACCAAGGACAAGATGTTTGCGACGCTACAGCGCATGCAAGACTCCATCGACAAGAAGAAGGAGGAGTCGCTGTACAACCAGCTAAGCATTATCCTAGAGAAGAAACACTAAGCGTAAGTCAAACCTGGCGCATAGTGCTGGATGGCTTACGTACCACAAGTGCTAACACGAAAAATGTTAAGTCCAATTGCATTATCTTACTAGACACGATCAAACGCATTGCTAGCTTAGTCAAGCCGAAGTGGTGGTGGCTTGCTGAACAGGAGACTCCATAGCAGTAGCTCCGCCATCCTTCGGCCCAGTGGTGCAGCTCGCTGGGGTTGCCGTTTCTACCTTCGGAGGACTATCACCTCCCTCCTCTGAAGAGGAATCACCGGAAACAATCGGAGACAGAACTGGTGCTGGTGGTGCTGCTTCCTCCCGCGCTTGGCTTTCGCTGTTTTCAGTCGAAGCTTCACCCTCCTCGCCCTCCTCGGTGAAATCCAACGGTGGCTGCTCTGAAGCTGGGATGCAAGGAGGAGGAGAGAAACCCTGCTTCCTCTTCTCAGTCGGACTTACGACCTTGGCCAGCTTCGACGTGTCAAACATTGGCGACTCAGCTGTTCCATCTTCAGACGCTTCCCCAGAGAGCGAAAGATTGGCAGAAGGCACCACAATTGGTTCAAGTGCAGGCCTGGCTGTCGATTGCACAGCAGGTGGCGCTGAACCAGGCTCTCCTTCACTGCTACACGCCACACTGGAATTTTCTTGCGAAGCACGGGGAGGTAGCCTAACTCGAAGAATCGATCGCAGAGGTCCTGAGTGTGCTTTCACAAGTGGGCACTCCGGAGGCTTCGTCGATCCGAGCGGGCGGAAGACGCGTAACTTGGAGACTTCTACCTCCTTATCGAACGGGCACACTAGCGGTTGCTCAGCAAACGATATTTTGGATGGCTGCCAGTCGTCTTCTTCAACCGTGGTCGTCTTCAGAGTCTCAACTTCTTGTGCGTTTTCGGTCAGTCGTTTGCTAACTTGATCCAAAACTACTGTCGAGCGCCGCGCTCGCCAATTATGTGATGCCCCCAGTCTTCGTTTGTTCTGGTTAGACACAACGTTGCCGAAAATGTCGCGGTCGCGGCGAGCAGTGCTCGAGTCCCTGCCATTACGAGAATCTACATTGAACCGAGCGCAATTCATGTGTCAGTGGAAGTAAACCACATCGCAGGAGAGAGAAATTGGGCATACTCATCAGGTTTAGCAGATGGCTTGCCGAGTTGGACCGCTTCAAGGCAGGACCATTACCATTCGAGGTAACGACGGCCATTCCTTTTCTTGGTCGAGCATTCTGCTGGCGTGTGCTGTTAGTCGGCTTTGCTGAGGCAGACCGGTCATCACGTTTTGAGTATTCACGGTGATGGATCGGAGTGCTTCGTCTGGGAGAGCTCGTTCCGCGCGAGTGGCTCTCTTGGTCACCTTCAGACTTGCCGTTGACACTCTTACTTGAGCATTGGCCTTCGGGCTGAATACCAACGTCCGTTTTCAACTTCTGAATAACCCAGGTAGCAAGAAGCGGTATCGTAGAATCTTGGAAGGAGCCACGCTTTTCAACGTTTCTCACTTTCTTTCCTATCTTGCTTTCAATAATCGCCTCACGCGTCACGCCTGGCATTACTGCAAGAGCCTAGCCGAATGAATTATGGTCAGGAATAACAAACTAGCGTACCCGTCAACTTAGGCTATTTACCTTAAGGACGAGGAGTATTCCTTGCTCGGCTTCGACCTGATCTTCCCATTTGGTAAGGAGATCTGCCAACGATACCAGTCCATCCTTCCGCACGAATGCCTCTAGCGCCTCTTTATCCTATGAGAATTGAAAGAGAGGCATAATATTTAGTGAGGTGTGAACCACTAGACCATGCCTCACCATTGAAAAGGCGGATTCCTTACCTTCAGCTGCGATGAGGATAGAATATCCAACTGCGTTTCCATCACGGCGTTGTTGATAGTGCTCACTATGATAAATAGCACCTTGCGTACAATGTTGAACTCGACGTTATCAACCGCTAGCATGTCTGTTTCACGAACGACTGGGCTCATTGGTGATAGAGCACCTGATGACGGTGAGCTAGCCGTGGGGCTTTTCTTGGATCGACTTCGCGGCTTAACAGTAGACGTTGAAGCGTTCAAGTCGATGGTCTTAACCCGCTTTTGTGATGCCGACGGTGCAGAAGATAAACTATTTTTCTTTCCACTTGTGGAGGTCGCCTTTTCCTCATCTGCTCGCTTTCTTTTACCAGAACTCCCAACTGGACGCAAGTCCATCGGAATACTGTTGAACACTTCCTTGTACGTCAGATCACAGCATTCCCCATCGAAGTACATAACACGAAACATCTTTGTGGCTGGAAAATAGCTGGAGACAGCACCTTGCACGACATCAATCCCACATCCTTCCTTGGTGACTGTTCTTTCCACAGGTTTGCCAATCAGTAGGTTGATTTCTTCTGGAGTACCATCTTCTTCCTCATCGCCAGCTTCTTCACCTGCCACTTCCTCCTCCTCCTCCTCTTCTTCTTCCTCTTCTTCTTCCCCTTCTTCCTCCTCCTCCTCTTCGGCTTCATCCTGCTCCTCCTCTTCAGCTTCATCCTGCTCCTCTTCGACTGTGTTGGCAGGGATAGATACGCTGAGAGATTCTGTCAACTCCAGATGAGAACTGGAGGGTTCAGTTAAACTGTTACTGCGCGCTAGTCCGGGAGCGTTGGCATTGAGGCTCAGCACTTTAGGCCTGCCTTTACCTTTCTCCACCGAAGCCGCCACTGCCACCGACGAAGAAACACTAACAAGGCTGTCGCTATTAGCCCTCTTCATCGCGGGAGACGTCGGTGGCTTAGCACTCTTCGGCGGCTTGGCCGACTTCGACAGCTTCAGCGTCTTGGGAGGCTTGGGGGCTCTTGGTAGCTTGTGTGGCTTCGGTAGAGAGAGGAGGTGCGCTTCCACGTCATCTTCCGTCATCTCCTCACTATCTCCATCATCGTAGGCTACGTGGTAGAAGTCAGTGACCTCGGAGTGCTGGTCCACTGTGCCCTCGAAGGGCTCCGAAAACCCGTTGAAATACTTGGTCACGCGCGTTCCCAGCGGGAACCGCTGCGTGTGGTGGCTTCTCACCTAGAGACAGCACCAAAGGCGACAGCAACATCATAGCACATTAGCACACAAGAACAGAAGTGCCTCCTAGCATCACACTGCCCCCATCACGCCTTCGCGCCGACGAGCACAGGCAGAAGTAGGCCGCGAGACAGCAGCACCGACTGGATGTTGGTGCTACTTATGGTGGGTTTATTTTAATGAAAAATCTGCAGCTACCGACCATTTCTTGTTATTAATCTCGACGTTTAACGGGGCGACGCCTCTTTAGCCGGCGCTTTCGTTCAAGCGACGTGTCCGCAGTCGACTCACACACGCCCCTCGGTCTCGCTTGATCGTACCGCCGAGCGCCTACGCCTTGCGCACGTGTTGGGGTTCGACTGAGACCAACGACAGCTGCAGGCGTCAAGCCAGCGTCGCCAGACTCGTTGCCAGGACAAATTTGAGCTTTTGATTTGAGCTGCGGGTCAGTTGCGAACGTGCAACGGGGACCCGTAACTTGCAACCCGATCCCTCGGTATTTATCTTGAAACTGACTGCTGTACCCGACTGGAGCATCCCCCTTGTATACGTTATTCCGGAGGGCATAAACGCTGCGCAAAGCGACCGAGCCCCGCGCGAAGCGCGGTAGGGTTCATGCCTCACAGGCAAGGGTTTTGGGGGTTTAGTCAGGGGTGTACTAAATATCTCCACTTATCCGGACGTGTATAGATCGCTATGTAGAAAGTGCGGATCGGTTACGGTAGAGATGCTACTGCGACACGCAGTCGGGGACAGCATCACGTGCCATTTATCTCGCTAAATCTCTGAAATTTATATCAGAGCTCAGAGTGGACGTCCTTTACCTCATAACATTATGACCTGGTGATTTATGTGTGATAGGCGATATATTTGTTTATAGAGGTTTGATACAAAAACCATGTAAGTACTCTGCAGTTACTTCCATAAATAGTAATACCCTCCGAATATAATAAATTACTGGGATGTTGCTTGTAGCGTGCACCTCGTCTAGGTACGAGTTTTGGAGGTTGCGCGAAGGGATCATCTTGTGCGGTGACATCGCTCGTCGAGCACTTCTTAAATACTTAAGTACGTACGAGTAGCCTACACGTGTTGCCATGTCAAATACATAGACTATATACTTGTTAGTTTCTACTGAGATAACAAGTACTGGTAAGGTATGCTGCTATGCAGCCGACACAGGATTAATTCGTCGCGTGGTGCGCCCCTCCCTTATGTGTATTTAGAAATGGTTTGGGACTATAATTGCGAGGAATTACCGCGATCTAATAGAAAAGTACTAGATTGTCCCCCAGACCGACATTCTTTTCCTTAGTACAGTAGAATAGAAATCAGCTAAGTACGCATATTCTGCAACATGCGAACTTCGTGTTGTCTACGGCTCACAATTATCTATTTATGGGACACAATATTGCGCTAGCTATAAATGGGTTACCCGCATCATGATAGGTTTCGAGCAAGTTGGTGCAAACAATGGAACTCTCGGGCTGTTTGCTCACTTGATTCGCAGTTCCAGGAGTCTTACATGCAGCTGTACCGAATCGTACCTCGTTAATTCGGTCCACTTACTGTATTGAACTTGTCGATTCCGACATTATGGAGTTTCCGACTCGAGAGCGACAAAACTCGGTTAGTCGCTGAGCGCTAACGTGGAACAAGATCTTATCAGATGCAACTAAGACGCGCCAGTTACTATACGAAACTAGGCATTCACGACTCACCTCGATATCTTGCGGTCTTCACAGCGCTCGTAGCGCTGTAGCTGCTACCTCAAGTTGATGTGCTGTACATAGCATTGCATGTCGTTTGAAAGTCGAGGTGATGTGCTGTACATCGAATTACATGTCGTTTTAAAGTCGAGTTGATGTACTGGACATCTCATTGCATGTCGTTTGAAAGTCAAGTTAAAGTTTCTTGAACGTTGTTCGATGACAAGTGTTCTAGCCCGGCAAACGACAGTTCTTACGAACTGTGAATAAAGCCGCTCATCTCTTAAGGTTAAGAATAGCAGTCCGCCATTTCCACGCGCGTCTCCATTGTCCAAATAACCAAGTCAAGAGCCAAAACCCCGATAAACTACGGAAACGCGGGTTTCTCCCTCGATGTTGCCGACCTCGAAGCTGCTCGCTAGTTAGGCCTTCTCCGAGACGACGTGACGGTAGAATCGGCAGGTTCCACAAGCTCTACGTAGCCTACGAAATGCGAGAAAACATCGCAGGCTCAGCATTTTGTTCACCGAAAGCTGTCCACAACAAGCGTAAACACTTTGCAGTCAGGTGTGGCTTCTAATTTTTTTGTTAAGACAACCAGTGTGAAAGCCAACAACTATGGTAACGCAAACTTTGCGTGCAAGGCCCTGAATGGCATGCTATATTTCGACCACACTACTCCCGTGGATCAGCTCACATGCCCGTTGTTCGTGAATGTTCATCGCAAATCGGGAAATTGTAAGATAACACAGGCCAATTTTGTTCACAATCACATCAAGTTTGTTGGAAGCGCTAAAGCCCCGTGTGTTGAAAGAGCTGTACCGTGTCCCGCAAAGCCCAAGCGTAATAATACACAGCAGATCAGCAAGCTCACCTCAGTAGTTGAGACTGAAATGCTTCCAAACCACAACGGATCTACGGCTACGATGAGCGGTGAGCTATCAAGAATTTCTTAGAGTCGAATGGAGCTGACGTAAGCGCTACAGCGATATCCAGGATGAAGCAGCAAATTGATGATAAAATCCACGGCAATTTGGTGGAAAGTTATCAAAAGTTGCGAGCTTATTTTGAGCTGATGACACTCAAGAACCCTGGCTCCGTCTGGAGAGTAGTGACCGTAGAGAACGGGCTGTTGTTTGGACGGGCTTGGTTTATTCCTAGTGCTGGAGTTCACATTGGCCAACATTGCAAAGGTTTAGTCGGCTTCGATGGTGTCCACCTCAAAGAAGCAATTAACGAGCAGGACATCTACCTCGTTGCAACCGTAAATGATTACAATAACCACATTGTACCTGTTGGTCTCGCACTGGTTCACCGGGGAGACAAGGATAACTGGATCTGATTCTTGGGCGCTTTCAAGGAAGCTGCCGGCTCGGCGTTTTTCACGATTATACCGGATCGACAGAAATGGCTTATTCCGGGTGTTGCTATCGTCTTCTCAAAAGCCGGGCATCGATTTAGTCTACGGCACATTATGGACAACATTCACAGAACTTGTTCCAAGTTGTCTACTGAAGATCGTGGTTGGATTTGCCGAATGGCACGCAGCGACTGTGAAAAGACTTAAGCTGTATCGCAGTGAGCTTCCCATCAATAATCCTGCTGCCGCTGAATTTTTTGATGGAATCGATTGATCGAACTGGGTGAAATTCTGCTTCCAAGAAAAGTACAATCTCTCCACCTTCAACGAGATAACATCAAACCTGTCCGAACAAGTCAACCACTGGATGGGGAGAGAGCTACGCAGCGCCAAATCACTCGACGGTTTTCGCTTGTACTTCCTCAAATTGAGCAAAATAATGTCAGATAGGCGCCAACAAGTGGTAAATTGGACAAGAAAATCGGCACTTTCCGACCTTGTACCCAAACTATCTGACCGGTGCGCAGAGCAAATAGTAGCAGCTACAATGTGCAAGTATACTCCGCTACTGGAAGGTGCATATAGCGTGTTGTTCAAAGGTTCGGTTGCCATTCCAGGTTACATCCACTCAGATCGAGTTGTCGATCTGCCTGCTGCAGAGGGTACTTGAGTCAACTGGCAAGACGAAATGTTTCCCTGTGTTCATGCGATTTGTATGACAACCCAAGACGGTAAGATAATTGACGAATTGTATGACGCAAAGCGAATGTCGATCGAACACCTACACGGTGAAGTTTATTCCACGGCCGACTACTGCGACGTTACAGTGAGACGATGGTATCATCCCGCCGCAGTTGGAGCCAGCCCCTGATCGGATAGGTAAACGTGGATTGAAGCCGGGGAAAAGCCAAAGCACAAACGCAAAATCGCGAATAGCGCACTCTAGCTAAGTGACAAGACTTCATCAGCATGATTCTAGCAAAATACGATTCTCTATGCCATAATCTATTATGATATTCAGCTTGACAAACCGTGTTCAGACCATCTAACTCATTAAATGTACATTGCGTTAATTTGAATTCTAAACCGATAGAAATCTACCGAATTCCTCAATGAGTTGGCCCCCTCAAATTTCACCGATAAGTTGGCCCCCCTGCTTGGGTTTCCAAGATAAAGTGATGGGTGACTTTTGGGGCGGCTTCATCAATGACTTGGACCCCCTCCCGTTTTTACCAAATCAGGGCGCTGGTCAGTTCCAAACTCGTCGTTGGCACATTTTCACTTTTGATCTGGAAGGCCGAACGTAATGGTGCTTCTGCTATGTTAATATCCCCGTATCATGCGACTAACCGCTCTAAATGACTACAAGAGAGGACACCGGCACCCTTGGTACCGGGAGTGGACGTCGTCGGGTGTGATGAAGGGGGCAGGGGAAGGAAATGTGCAGGACATGATATTTGCGGCTAGCATCTAAAAGTTGACGACGTGCTCGTGTTTAGAGGGGAAGCAGTTATAACGAGTGATGCAGAGCTGGACTACGTCGTAATGGTGTTCATCATCCGCTCAGGCGCACAAACGTGCCATGTCGGCTTTCTACCTCGTCGTCTACTGAGACTGAGAGCGGCATCTGAAAACAAGATGGCTACAGTGGTGATCTACGAAAGCCTGACAACAGCAAAAAAACGACGCCGTTCGGAGCGCAACCAGGTCTTGTTTCGCTGTTTAATGCTATCCGAAGTAAAAAAAAAACACTTTAGAGCCTAATCTGCAGTACCAAGTCTCTGAGCCCCCCCCCCTCCGCTTGTCGCGGTGCATTGATCCGGCTGTCGCATTGGCCCCCATCACTGGTTGGTTGCTCGTTGTCCTGCTCAGCGCTAGCAGTAACACCAAACCAATATCTTCAAATATCTTGACGATCCTTTCTTTTGAGATTGCCTCCCAAGATCTAACGAGCCACGCAATGATATCATCCCGTTCTGGCATAGGCACCTTTTCACCACTAGCCAACCCGTCCATTTTGCAAATTGCCCAGTATTTGTACGAAGATCGAATGCCATCTTTAATGACTTGTTGATATCGACATCACAAAGTTACAATCATTAAGTGTACTACTCCGTTTCAGAAAAGTTTGAACATTTCAACCGGGTTTGTGTTTCACAAAAGTTTGGACAAAGTTTGATTGAAAGAAAATTGCATTATTGGGCACGTATGATTGACCAAAGTCAATTGTTTTGTTCAGTCGTTCGTCTTCATTTTTTTGGTCGTTTCAGGCCATCAAAACGCGGAGTGGTCGCGGACGATCGACGGAAGTGGCAGGAGCTGGTGGTACGCTATCTCTGCGAGCGCTACCGTGATGGCAAGCTGGCATGGGGCGCACAGAAGGCGGCAGCGCAGCATTTTGGTGTCGACCGCAAAACTGTTCGTGTAATGTCGCAGAGGAGAGATAACCTTTCCAGCAGAAAAAAAGAAGGGTGAGTAGGAAAAAGAAGCACACGCTCGCGGATGTCGGTCAGAAGATGGATGCGGTATCCCTGCTAAAGCGACAGTCACTTCGAGCCACTGGAGCCAGCATTGGCGTGGCTACAACGACGCTGTGGTGGTTGGTGAAGGATGGCTCACTCCGTAGAGTGTCGTCGCGCGTCAAGCTGTTGTGAGGAGGCATACCACACTGGTTGGGTAGCTAGGTACCTAAAATAATAGATTGGGTAGTGTCTATTTTCTAATTCAGGCAATCTCTTTTGAATTTTGTGCTTGGAGATATTTGTGTAGACTTATAACCAATCAGAACACAATGTAGGGCTCGATTTGATTCTTGATTTACTTGTGATTAGCTGAGTTTAGAAATATATTGGGATACTCTCCTGAAAGTTCGCAACTTGCGGATTGGGAACGGTGCCCAAAACCTGTATTGGGTTTTGGGAAGATCCAAACCGGTGCTACAAAGGTTGCTTGTCAGTTCAAGCCATATTTTGCCTTCTCCGTAGCCAACATTGTAGAAGCTCAAGCAAAACGGCTAGCTTTCCATGATAGAATGCTACGTGTAGGATACTCTCCTGAAAACCGCACTAGAATCGGCCACGCACTTATGCTAGGGTACAATTTCAAAAAGAAACGTCCAAACGTTTTTGAAACGGAGTGGTAGCCATCGGGGATAACCTCAAGTTCGGTCCCATATCATTCAGTCGCCTCACAAAAGAGGCCTGCACATGACACTTAAACTCGTCAAGCATCCACATAGAAGAAGGGTGCGAAGCTGCATAAGGCTCCAACACTTTTTCCAACCAGAGCTGACAGCCTCGTTCAACCATCCATCCATCCATTTTCTTGACAGCAGCCAAATACACCAGTCGAAAGGATCTTGTCCAGCTTTTGCTCAATAAATGCAGTTTTGTGTCATCTTGAGCACACGTCACACACGCTGTAAGCCGTCTTGAGTTGGATCCACTTCCACGAATCGATACAGTGTGTGCATTGACCGGGTCAAGGGTGGTGTTAGACTTCATATCGAAAAACACCGCGGTTTCATCCATGTTCACTCACAGCGCAGGTGGCGTGCCTTCCAATGTACCACCCGGCTCGAAACGCTCATTTACTGCGGTCACGAACTCCCTTCGCACTTATTGCAAGTGTCCGTTTAGCTTTTGCCCCACGCGAGTTCTACGCCGAATACTGAGGCGATGCCGCTGCAGGAATAGGTAAAACCAGCTCCACATGGCCTTCCTGTTGCTGTTTCGAAATGATGGGTCGATCGCATAGCTTTAGCAATTACTTGATTAGTCGAGACTGCAAGTCCCTGCATCCTCCGATCGATATTCCACGTTGCAAGCTCCTCCTCGAGAGCTGGGGCGTCACACGCCCGCCCTGAATTCAATGATTTAGCGTGGGGTTCGTCAATACGGCAGCTTCTTGCTCCGCGCGTTGTTTCGCCCAGCGTCGGATCTGCGCTGGCTGCACTCCATGACGACGAGCTACTACCTTAACAGCAACGTTCACAGGTTCGGCTTCCAAAACTATAAGCAGCTTTTTCTTCACAGATACGCGTGCGCGTACCATTGCGACTTACAATGGCGTCCGACCAGTGCCCCCAGGCCAGTCGACTTCTACCCAATAAGAAGACGACTGCTTTTGCGAGGCATTCCTCGATAAGTTAGCCCCCTTTGGCAATGTACCATAGGGGGCCAACTCATCGAAGAATTCGGTAGTCAACCAGCAAAATAATGCGTGCGTATAATTTTATTAACGTAGCTTCAGAATCCAAGTAGCAGTAGTAACTCTACGAATGTACCACAATACAGTATGGTACAACTTTTGGTGTATATTTTAAGACATGAAATATCGCAATAATAATTTGTTCCAATTTTCCTGGTAGTGCTAACGGTCACGTTAGGACGGACAGTCCAATAGGGATTAATTCGCTCCAGGCCAAGTAGGTATCGATTCAATACAAATTTCGAATGAGAGGGTGTTATAAATTCTCATTTTATATAAGGTATTGATTTCTTGGAAAAGATAAAAGGTCAAAAGTATATGATATAGCAGGTGAATGTGGAGGCTTAAATGGAATCATACGTTAAGCTGGATGAGTTTTACGTCTCACACATGCACTATTCCGAATATGTACATTGCAGTGAGCTTTAACAAACAGTACACATGCACATTGAAAAGATAATATACGTTAGATCTCAAACTGTTCCATTACTGAGCAAGGCAGGGCCTGCCATCACAACGTGAATTTGACTAAGCCTTAGCAGCTTAGTGTAGGACACGCAGGGTCGGATGACTAGCAATGCGGCAAAGTTCACATAAATAATGCCCATGAGTGTAGAGGAAATGATAAACGTGATGAATATACGTTGCATATTGGCTCGCTCGGCGCCATGACAGCTCAGTATAGAACCCCGCTGGGTCGGGTGGCTGTCACGACGGTCAAGTCCGGCTATTGTATGAGCATGACGCGATATGAATAGATACGTTGCTAGATCGAGGGAGTTGGGATATGCAGTTTGCCTTCCGTTTTGGGTGTGTTTGTGATTAAACACAAGTCGATTGATAGCTAACGACTGCGAAGAACAAATCTGTTTCTATCACACCCAAGATTTACCGCAATCGCCCCTATAAACAAACATCACTACCAGCCCAATCCTTTAGTTACGTATCTACATTTTAGCTTCAATGGTGAGCTAAAAATATGTGTTGAAATGCGCTCAACCGGTTCTGTGACGATGGCACTTTGCATTTTGCTAACTGCCGCGTCTCAACCCCCGACAGCGCCACGCTCGAAGCTTCCAACGCCGATTATATGGATCCTTTTGGCGCATATATTATCAATATCAGTGAAAGACAGTGCAGTAATCGCCACAAAAACAAAGGCGTGCTGCACCTGAAAAAGATCTGAAATGTAGAGTATGGTGTGTGGCGGTTGGAAAGCCAAAGTTGTTATAACGCTAGTCGAATTCTATCGGTAGGCAGCAAACTTATTAAAACATGTACCAACGCTCTCCTGTTTTTTTTTTCTTTCGATAATGCATCCCTTTCAGCAAAGCACTAGGTTCGTATTACACCGAAGCCCTCTCCTCCTCGGCCACTTTGATTGCATTTGTAACCGCGCGAGTCACCGCCACCGTAGCTCCCTCCTTCTCCTCCGCCACTCCGACTGTAATCGCCATAACTCGAGGAACTGTAGCCCCCTCCCTCCGCGTGCGCACGAGTCGCGCTGATCATACCCCTGCTGCCAGTGCTGGTCGTACCGGTCACCATAGCCTTGACGCGAGGCAACTCGAGATTTTTCAGAGTCGCCAGTTCGCAGCCGCCCGGTCCCAAGAGCCGGGAGTTTCGAGTGGACTAATGGATTCAGAGTGGCGTAAGCGTGGGACATCCGAAGAAACTGACGGGTTGAAGATCGCGGGTAGCACATGCTCGGAACACGTATATGCTCACAGGCACGGAGGCGTCCCACCCGAAGAGGGCCCACTTCGGGATGGAGTCTTAGCGCCCTGTCCGGCCGCCGAATTCCTTTACGGCAGGTACCCATTTGAAGGGGCCAAACGCTCCCGGTGAACGTATCCCGGAGATCAGCCTTCCTTGACGAGCCGAATCATCACTCAAGCACCCCAAGATCAGACGAACCCAACCGATTCCCCCACAGCCCGAAGAACAGCAACTACCACCACAAAGAAGACCAAATTTCGAGTCCACGATGTCATGAAGTACCTGAGTCACGATGGATTATGGAGTACGACTTGGAGGACAAGTATGCAGTGGAGTCCAAGTCAATTCCCTTCCGTACATCCCGAATGACGAGTGTGCAACCCGAATGACGAATGTGCAACTCGAATGACCCGATGCCAGTCCGTTTGAAAGCCAACCGGATGACCAATGTACCCAAGTACATTCCGACCAATGAGAGATGATCCAGGAGCGTGCCAAATCAGCCGCACGTGCAGACCTGAAGCCGGTGCCGAGCAGTGCCACGCCTGAGAAGGTATCTTCAAGACCGACCAATCAGGCTCCGACAGCGCGCCAGACCACGAAGTGTGACTGCCAAGATTTTCGCCATCGCCTGATGTGTGAGCGGCTCCCCCGAGTTCAACGTGACGCCCGAAAATACTGAAACTCAGTCATCCGAGAAGAGTGCGTGTAATTCGAGCAGAGGAGACCGCCAGAAGTCTAAATACGAAGATAGAAAGAAAGAAATGATAGCCAAGAGAGAGAGATAAGAGATAATCGGAGTTTGTTTTGCGTTCTAGAGCCCAAGCGGACTTTGTGTTTACTTTAGTGGTTTCGAAGACGTATATTCGCCGAGGACGACGACGTCAAGGAGACGCTACCCAAAGAAGAATCCGGAAGGAAGGTCCGTGGAGCTCTGCGTATACCAACGGATGTTCAAGGCCGCGCAACTGCGCAAGGAACTCTCACTACACGCTCAAATCAAATTAGGTACCCAAAAAGGTTGCTCTCGGGTTGGTGTACCTATTTCATATAACTAGTTGTGGTTGGATACTCGAAAGAGGACTCCTGCATTTCATATTCTTCTGCAGTTTCGGGAGGTAGTAGTAATCACCCCTGGGATTCAAGCTCGATTGCTTGTGTTCGGATTGCATTTGTTGTTTCCCTCGTTTTTCGAGGGTGGTGCGCGTTGGACAACTCGGATTTCCCTGTATCCGAGTTGTAACCTCAAGTCGACAGGCTGCATATTGTGTGTACACACTCTGCATTGCTAATGGTTATTTTGAGATTGGTTATTTGGAGAAAGGTCTTTGCTCGTAAGCTTGCCTCCATTCGGAATCTCCCAGTTGAGAGGAACTTAGAAGTTCTCTGTATTTCTGTATCTAATTGATTATTACAGTTCGGGTTGAAAAACGGTCCGCCAAAGACGAACGACACCTATAGGGATTGCACAAGGCCACTCGCCGACTCGAGTCATTCTATTGTGTGTTTCGAGTTACCCGGGGCTGGTCCAACTTGGAATACCAGTACTCCTACCCTGAGCGGGCTATACACCCTGGACGGTAAAAGTGTCCACCCGCTTCGTCTCAGCTGGTGCGCGTGCCCGGATTTGGTTGCCTAGGCTTTCACAGGAATTGTATATTGATTTGGATCTTTAGGGGTGCTGAGAGCTACTAACCGACTAACTGCAGAGGTTATGGCTGGAAGTGAGAGTACACGCGAAGGAGGATGGAGCGCGCGAGAAGGAACGCGGCCCTCGCATCGAACTCAAGGGGTATCACCCGAAGAGCAACCCTCCCTCGAAGAGGTTGAGAGGTCTGCTCGACGAAGAAACGCCGCAAGGTGTAAGGCGGCCCGCGAGGAGAAGGAGTCAACGGATGCTCAAGATCAGCCCGATCTGGAGCCGACAGTTCAGGATGTGCATCAAGCTTCCCTGGATACCAGCGCTCGAGAAGGCTCGAACGAAGCGCCTCCGGAAGACTCGTAGAGAGACCCAAATTCGGAGTCCCAGGGTGCGTCCAACTCGGATACACCCACCCAGGCGTCAGTGGGAGACGCAGTCAAGGTTCAGCCGCCGGCTGCAGATGAAACTTCGGAATCGTCTCAGCCGGTCGAAGATGGGGTGACGCTGGATGATGCGGGTGACGAGTCTGCCCAGCTCACATGTAAGGAGGAGGGTCCTCTGCCGGCCGTTCAAGAAGAGCCGGTGCCACACGTCCCGACGGAGGCTGCAGCCGAGTCCGGATGTGGCACTTTCAAGACGGGCACCTCAGTTGGATGCTCAGGAGCTGTCGCCCGAATTAACAACTGCGCAAGCTTCCTGAATGGTATCGACCTGGCCGAAGACGCGCCATCGGATGCTCAAGTTCGGAGCGACGGACCAACTGTCGCTCAGGTGAAGACGTACGTGGCGGACCCAGTCCGCCGCTGGGAACGTGTGACGACGGAGTTCGTAGCGTCACCGACGATCGAGTACTCGTGGCCGTCCCCGCCTCCGGATTTGTAAACCTGGTGGGTGGCTGTGATGACGACATCCGAATACATCGGGTCTCGGACTGCCATGGCCAGCTCGGATGAAGCTTGGATATCCGAATGGAATCTCGTCCGACTGGTCCCCAACATGGTGACGGACGTCACGGCGATCACGGTACCCCCGAGTTCGCTGTCCCCTCGAGAGTGCGCTGCGCTAACTCAAACCTTGTTCTTCGAGATGGGATTCAGGTTTCGCAACCTGGTCCCAAGCGGGCGCATCCCGAGTGGACCCAAGTCTGGTGCGCTCGGTCGTCGAAGACGTGCAGCAGTTGCTAATGGTGGAGTTCCTCGAGTGGCGAGATGTCATCTCGGGTGTCACCACCCGAATTGTGCCAGCTCTGAGTCTCCAAGCCCTGAATGACGACGTGAAGCCCGAAGGTGACGTGACGATGCTGGAGTACGAAGCCGGACTACTCGGACGCAAGTGCCTTCTCCGAATGAGAGTGGCTGGCGTCTGGAAGGTTCGCAGCCCAGCGAGTTCAGCCATCGACAAGCCGGAGTCCAAGCACTCACAGTTTGGTCCGCCGCGACCGTCATCGATTCCGTCTTTGAGTTCGCATTTGTCGTACCAATCTTCGGTGCGGACGATCCAAGATGCAGACAGCCTTAGTGGCCCGATGTCGGTAACCCAGAGTGTTTCCTCGAGACGCACTCAGGACCGCGAGTCGAGTCTATTCCGAACGACAGTCGCAGGTTCGGGTGAGTTCAATCTCAGCAAGGTTTTGGGATCACGGTCGTCTGGAAGGATGTCTTCATCTTCATCGTCGATGTGGTCATTCGGAGGAGCTGAGGCGTCGACACACATGCCGTACGGTGGACTGACTGGAGCCGTGATGATGGCTCAAGGCGGTGTTGCTCGAGGTGGCGGAGACGCAGGTGTCCAAATTTCGGAGACCAAACTCACGGCACCACTGTTGCTGGTAGATCAAGACGACATCGTCATGTCTGAATCTGGACACGTCAGCACTCGGAGTGACCGCCGGTCGAAGAAGCCTCACACGAGATCTCGGCGCCGAAAGGCTAGTCTGAGCGAGTCTTCGAGTGACTCGAGCTCGGATGCAGAAACCCAGAGAAGTAGCCGGAGTTCCAAGCGGCAGGGTCGATCAGCCAAGCGTTCTTCGAAGCCGAGAAGGTCGCCAAGCCGGTCTGTCAAGTCCGAATGGACGGGGCGCTCGGAGCAATCCGGCCGCTCAGCGAGGTCAGGCGCTTCCCAGGTTGTGCTGTCCACGATGAGGTCTACCCAAGAAGCACTGCCCCGAATGGAGCTCAAGAAGGATGTTGCGGGTGCTCGACAGGCTCGACAGAGCCAGAGTATCCAGCAGGCATTCCAAGCAATCCAAGCTTTGGCCACACAAGCCGCGGTCAAGGAAGAGCCGGTTCCCCGAGTCCCGGAATCCCAGGCACCCTCGGAAGGATGTGCGGCCCCAGCCCCAGTGCCGTCGGTGAATATCGAAGCCATGCAGGCAGAGGCAACGCGTCTCGCCCAGGCAGCAGCTCAAGCGGAGCTCGATCGGCGTTGGCAGCAACAGCGCTCCGACGTTGAAGCAGAAAAGGCATCTTGGGCTGCAGATCTACAGCAGCAGTTGAACGCGCAGATGGACTTCTTTCAGCAAAAGATGCGCAAAATGGAAGAAGCACGCAATCTGGATCAAGCCACCATCAGGAACGTTCAGCGAACTCGCTTCCGCAACATTCCTGCAACATCGCCCCGGGTTCGAGGTATTCAAGCAACGTTTGGCACTGATTCGGCAACATTGCCCAGAACAGAGCCAGTCCGCATGACTATGTACTAAGAATCCAGTTGCGCAATCACGGGACATGTGAGTGACAAGCTGGATAAACCAATCAGCGATCTTCCAGCAGCTCAGTTGCGCGCGACCTTACAGCCGATGACTGAAACCAAGTATGCGGAAATGGAAACGCCTTCCAAGGTCGCCACTACCAGCGCATCCCGGGCGGCGGCCCAGAAGTCTGGATCGAAATCCACCAAACCCTCACGATCGCAGTCAAAGAGGCCTGCCTCCCGGCGGAGCTCAGACAAGAAGCGCTCAGGACAACGTGGTAATCCTTCGGACGACAGCCCAAGCTCGGGCTCGAGCGATGATGACTCGAGCGACGACGACTCCGACAGCTCCATCGGCGGTGCTCCTCCGCAAGCGGCAACCACTACGACTCTGGGAGGCACGGCATTGACCTTTAGGCCGTATGTGAGTTCAAGCGCGCTGGAGGACTTCGACGAGGACCCTCCGCTCCCTGCCCGAAGACGTTGGTGGGAGCGCTTCCTGAACCTCACGGTCCAGGGAGGCTGGGCGGACCGGACCAAGGTGTACGAGCTCAAGATCAAGATGTCTCCAGCAGTGCGAAACTGGAGAGGCAGCTCTCCAGGCACGGCCGTCAAGACTGGTCTCGACTGTTCAAGCTGTTGAAGCGCGAGTATTGCAAATCGAAGCTGTCTGAAGCCGAACGCTACTACACCATTACTCAGCGCAAGGGCGAGAAGGCTCTAGCTTTCTTGTACCGTCTGAATCTCGCTGCAGAGCGCGCGAGCGTAAATTTCCGGAAGTCCAGCAAGAAGCGCGAGCAACACCTGAGGCAATTCGCCAAGAACCTCTCCGATGAGCCGCTCAAGGAGACTCTTCAGAGTCACCGGTTCAAGAAGGTCGCTGATCTGAAGTACATCTTGAAGCAACGAGACGAGCTACGCCAGGAGGACAGTCCACCCGTCCGAGTGCAGCAGTCACGGGATTTTCGAGCTGATAACGTAGTCCGATACCGCTTCAAGCCGAAGCGTCGGGACCGAACGGTTTTGGCTCAAGGTGACGCAGATTTGGAATTGGAAGGACGCGAGTTGTCCGACGAGTCGCCCGAGCCTCGAGTTGCTGTAACTTCATTCACGAAGACATGGATAATGACAGCTCGAATGTGCGCTCGGATGCGGTGCTGACCAAGGAATATCTCATTCACGAGGTATTTCGTGTGATGGAACGTGTGGGATGGCCGCAAAGGGGCTCCCCTCCAGACTCCGGGGCGCCAGTGCCTCGACAGTCTGGATCACCACCACATTCAGGATACCCACCCGAGTCAACCCGGATCGGAACGAGTACTGCGAAGAATGTGGCAGATGGGGACACCGTGCCGAGAAGTGCTGGACCAGCATGATTCGTGACCGCTGCCATCGCCGAGGTCATCCAGCTCGGATGTACGAGACTCGACCCTGCAAGAAGTGGGAACAGTTCCATGAAGGCCGATGCGAAGATTGGAAGGCTTTCCAAGAGATCAAGAAATTGGTGCGTCAAGGTGGCCTGAGCGACCTGCCGAGCCACGTCCAGGAAGCCATTATGGATGGTGCCACCCCGTATGGCGAGGCCGATTCTGAGGGATCGCAGTTAAACCACCAAGCCCGCCGAATGGGGATTCGGTACGCGCCGGGCGGAGGAAACCCTCCGAATTGTGTGTCTTAGCTTTTGTCAGCCCCGAATTACAGACCAAGAACCCTAATAACCAACAATGAATGACATCCCTGATTGACAACGGACCTGTGTTACCCAAGCGAGAGCTTTTGGATTATCCGAGACCACCGTCAGTACCGGAGCTTGAAGAACCAGTCGAATTCCGACTGTCCCCGTGCGAGAGGTATGGCTGGTGCGCCGATCACGATCCGTAAGAGGAGAAACGTCAAGTGGCGAGGGTACATGGTGCAGTGGATGATTTCAGGACGCCGATCCTGTTGGACACCGGAGCCACAGTGAGCATGATAAGTTTGGACCTTGCGCGTAGGCTCCAACTTAAATTAAGCTCACACCGGCAGATCAAGGTGTCCGGATTAGGAGGCGTTCCGACTTACATCGGTTCCAGCTAGGTGAAGGTCACGTTGGGACATCGAGTTGTCTACGTTCTGGATCTGTGGGGAAGTCTTTTCAGACAACAAAGGAGATGCGGTGATCGGAGAAGGTGAGTCGAGTCTAGACCCCTCGGGCAGTGATCCGGGAAATGGAGGAACGGAAGCGTCGTCAACGGACGACCACGCTCCAGAGAGCGCAAAATTCAAGTTCCCGAGGAATGTGAGCCGTGAATGGATGTGGCTCAGTGCGCAACATCCCAGGAAGATGAAGACCTCAAGTTGTCCGCCGTGATTGCGACGGGTACGCCGGTCAAGAAGCTCGAATTGGAGTACGCTCGGTGCATGCGAGTTAATTCGGAAAAGCTGGACTTGGAACCCGAACTCATGGAACTCATGGTACAGCTGAAAGGCCAACTGGCGCTGTTGCCCGAGTTGCCCGATCTCAGCCCCGAGTGCGACATGGCCAAGGCAGACGTGTGAGAGCCCGGTCAAAGCACGGCTGCTGAAGACAGCAAGCTCAAGGGCATCCTGGAATATCATCGGAGTATTTTCTTGGGTGACGGAAATGCAGCCCCTGCGCCAGCTCGAGGTGTCGTGGGTGATTTGGATGTGGGAGATGCCCAACCTGTGGCTTAGCGACCGCGTTCGATCGCACCGCACATCATGATCAAGGTGTACGTGCTGATAGGCCAGCGGCGCGTTCTTCAACCCGAAATGCATGCGTACCCACTGGAAGTGTTCGAATAGACAGACAAACGCCGAGATAAGCTTAGCGCGCTCGGTCATTCGGATTGCCCAGAAGCCACTAGCCATGTCAAGACTCATGAACCACATTGCACCCTCGAATCCAACCAGCAGGTCGTCAATCGAGGGAAGCGGGTAATTCGAGAGTCGGATGAAACGGTTGACCACTCGATTGTCAATGCACATTCGGATGTCGATACCGTTCTTTTTGAGAACGATCACAATCGGAGATGCCCAAGGTGATTCGGAGTGCTCGGCTAGCCCAGTCTCCAAAAGCTTCTTGAGTAGCTCATGATCAACAACTGCTTGTGGGGATTCGTCCGATTGCCGCCCGAAAAGGGGGCCCTTGTGGATAAGGAAGTCTTAGACTATTTCGGTTTGGACCCGCATGATTCAGAAGCGCCCAGCCACGCTGGAGCTGATCATGATACAGCGCTCTCGAAGGGCTACTTGCCAGTGCTGACCGAGCAGATGACGGTTTTCAAGCGGAACATCCCGATGCCATCCCAAATGGAACCGGTGTTGGGGCGCAGTTCCTACATTGATGACAATGCTCACGGTGCTATGACCTGGGACCAGCTGTGTGATGATTTGGACGCGTTGCTGTATCGCTTTCGTTATCGGAACATCTCGGTCAGTTTGCCCTAGAGCGAATTCGGGAAGAGAAACATCCCGTATTTGTCTCACGAGATTGGGGCGAAAGGAATTCGAGCCACTCCGAAGATTGCCAAGGGCCTTCAGGATTTACCTTTCCCGAAGACTCTGAATGACGTTCAGTCGTTCCTTGGAACTCTCAATTACTACCACAAGTTCATTGAGGACTTCCCGGTAGTCGCTGCAGTGCTATACGAGTTGACGGACGACCAAATCCGAGCTGGCCGAGACCTGCCTCGAGCGAAGGAGGCTTTTGACATCCTGAAACGGAAGATCGTGTCCACGCCGGTGCTCAGGCACCCGGATCGCTCAAAGCCGTTTGTCATCATCCCACATGCTAATCAATGGGCTGCTTGCGCGGTCCTTGGTCAAGAGCATGATGGTGTCATTCATCCTGGCCGATTCACAGGACGCGCGCTGCACGATGCGGAGCTCAGATACCACATTGCGGAAAAGGAAGTTCTGGCTGTCATCCGAGTGCTCCAAGTGTTCACGACTCTGGTTGATGGTTGCCCGTCTACACTCGCTGCTCTGTCCTCAAGTGGGTTATCAAGTCGAAGGCCGCGGATGGCCGAACCGTGCCATGGGGCGTTACCCTCTCGCATTACTACTTGGATATCCGGAAGGTTCAGCGAGATGAAGACGGCCTGGCAGCCATCCTGGGTGCGGGCATCACGCCTCGATAACACTTGGAAGAAGTCGCCAAACATCTGATTCCGGCCAAGGGGCGCGTCCGAGCGCTGCCAGTGCTGAGCGTCGAGATGCTGGAAGCCGATCATTCCGGAGTAGTCCTGAGTTTCGATGGCGCAGCCAAGACGTCCACGAAGCAAGGCAGCTGCGCTGTATATTGTGGCAGCTGCCCGATTGGACCATTCTGGATGCTCGACGTTTCATCCTGGAAGGAGTCACTGTGAATGATACAGAATATTACGGATTGCTTAAAGAATTGGAGATGGCTCTCAACAATGGAATTCAGGATCTGGTTGCTGTGGGCGACTCAAGGATTGTCATTTAACAAGTCCAGGGCCTGGTCAACAGCATCCAGCCTAATCTACAACGAAGGTTGGCCGAATGCCAAGTGTTGAAGAAATTCAAGTTGGTCCGGCTGGTACATGTGAAACGAGATTTCAACCAGGCCGCGGACTATTTTGCTTCCAAGACCCTGATGTTAGATGAAAGCTGGGCTGTTCAGGATGAAGGTGAAATGGAACACTTGAGAGTCGTGTCGATAATTCCGGAGCAGATTATGAAGTCAGCGGAGGAGAGTGCGGGTACACATCTAGCCGAAGCAGGTGGTGTTTCGAGTGAACCGATCCCGGATGTAAATCTCAACCCGGTCCGGACTCGGCACCTCTCCCACCCGCAGCCCGGGTGATGGCCGTTCTGACTCGAGCGCAAACGCAAGATGCTCCGGAAGATGGTCCGCCCGTGGGTCCACTGGAGTTTCAGGCGGAACGCTGGAGGCGCATCCGAGCACACCAGAAGCAGGACGAGTACCTCTCGGAAATCCGAAATTTCCTTCGAGGTGAGTTCGATGGGTTATCGCCGAGGCACCTGCGGAAGATCGCGAATGTTACCGACTTGTTCGCTTTGGATGCCCGAGATGTGCTCTATCGATTGTCGCGCTCCACTCGAGATCGGCCTCGCGACGCTGAAGATCAGCTGCTTTTGGTTGTTCCGGAAGCTCTTCGTGAAGACATGTTGCACTACGCTCATGAAGATGTCCAGGGGGGTCACCAAGGCATCACTCGGACACACGAAATATTGCGCTCGGAATTCTATTGGCACGGTATGTACGCTGACGTGGAACGCTATGTGAAATAATGCACGGATTGCGCCAGTGGAAAGGGGCGTCCCCCCAATCACGGACCATCTCCAGGGAATATTGAGCAGAGACGACCATTCGAGTTGGTCTGGGTCAAGCGAGCACGCACAGCTAAGCGCACTCGGGAGTACCTGGTGAAGTGGAAGGGTTGCGATGGTCCGGACTGGACACCGGTATCTCAGCTGAATTGTGGCGCTCTGTTGTACGAGTTCAATCAAGGGGCGAGGGCTAAGACGCGTTTTGAGACTATGCAATCCGTAGACGATCATCCTAGGCTGTAGCAATCCCGGATGACACATGTTTGACCGACGCGGATCGTGGAATGTGAATTTGACTGAAAATGTTTTGATTTCGAGTGGATAATGGTAGTGTGCAGCTGAAAAGATGTGACTGAAACGTGCTGAGTGCAATAGATTCAGAAGTGACGAAGTGAGATTGCGCGTACGAAAGTTAAGATGATGACACGGAATGCAAAGCAGGTCGGATGTATTGATGGAGTTAAAACGTGATTACACTAAAATGTGCAAAGATGAACGAACTTCCGAGATCCGGCCTCTTGCGAACGCCGAATGAACCCTATGGGCGCTGCGTGGAGACTGGGTGGCGATGACGCTCGGGTTGAGGAAACAACTTCTTCCGGAGCGACGGACTCAAATGAGCCACACGCTGGTCATCCGAGCCGCACGAGTTCCACTGCACTCGAGCGGGCTCCAGCTTGTCGACGATCTCGAGTTGCTCCATCAGCGTGAAGGGGCGCCCTTGATCGTTCAACTACCTGCAGTCCCCGCACCAGAAATTGAGTCTCTTCGAAACGAAATCGGATCGGTGAACAAAAAGCTAGATGATTTGGCAAATATCGTTCTGGAATTAGTGTCCCATCTTAAATCAGGAGAAGCAAAACATAACAGAAGGATCTATTACGTTGCATTAAATGCTCGCAAAAAGTCCCTCTTTGTTTCGCCATAGCGTAGTTCTCTGTCGTCTACTTCATCAAAGCTTCCAGTACGGTCGTCGTTAGAATGATCCAACATCTCGCCTTCCATCAAATTGCCCTCTTCGCAATCAGCAGTTTTTTTGTAAAACTACAAGCGAATTTTGATCATGCAGAGTGCAAAATTTGTGCAGCTCAATACATGCACCTATTACCGTATCATCGACTTGCTCTGAGTTACTTTCAAGCTCTCTAGGTAGTATCTGAAACCGTCCCTTCAATGCTTCAAATGCGCACTCGATTACTATCCGAGTGCGCGAGTGTGCAAGATTGTAGGCGTTTATCTCAGGTGAGACGCGAGCATCGTTTTCAAACGGCGTTAGCAGGTATTCACGAAGCATATACCCTCCATCGCCGAGGAAGAGATGGTTGAACGGGATCACGTTGCTTACGTGAGTCCCAATCCAGCTGCCTTTCCAGTCATTGCAGCTCCTGGGGCGAATGGAAAACGCCATGAATAGCTTGTTGCTATCAACAATAGCATGCATGTCGTAGGCCATAATTTTTTTGCGGCTATAATATCCCCAGCAATTTGCAGGGCGGGACCTTCGAATGAGCATGCCATCAACAGCACCCAAGCACACGCTGGATTCCTGCAATCCTCTTGAAATATTTTGCAACTTTGTCCCATTGAGATTCGCAAGATGGAAACCTGTCGAAGTGATTTCGATCATCATATAGTACCCGACAGATACTAAAGTAAGCGCATGACGCTGTTGAGACGCTAACGCTAAATTACCCATCTGCGGTTTGTATTTGGCATATGCTGTTGCTATCCTTGTTTTGTGGGAGTGTTGGTGGTGTGAGTGTTCAGCCTTCCCATATAGTCTAGGCGGTTCGGATAGATGGCTAATCAGCAGACCCGGGATCAAATCCCAGTGTGGAAACATATTTGCTCTTCTTTGCTTCATCTCCACTCTTGTTTTGGCCTCTTTGGCCGGCCGCCGCAACCTCGGCGTCGTGCTGGCTTGGTGCTCACTCCCATCCGCGAGTTCACCCCCGGGCGGGGAACGCCCTGCAGCTTGAGCTGTCTATACACGTCCTGGAACAGCGGGCAACGAATCGAAGCACTCGGCGCCAAGCCATTCACAGTAGTGGTAGGCCGTATGGGTTCAAAAGGAGCAAAACGAAACGACGTATTCGCAGAGACATCAGCTTTAAATGATGCGGCAACGACCGCTAGCGACCCACATACCGAAGCGTTAGGGCTAGTTTCATCTCCAGTGAGGACTTTGTTCGATTGATCTCAGGAAGATGGCCGTTGAAGGTAGGCCTGCGCTTTTGAAGATAATTTGTGAGTTCATGAAAGCAAGCCCGGCTCATGCGGAAATACTGTCCGAAAGATTCTTCGGATGCACCAATGTTTTGCTCGAAATGGTTGTTTTCAACTGTCACTTCTCCACGTAAACTTCTTCCATCTACCGATCCTAGAGCGACCGAAAGTGCTGCTAAAAGCACAACCATAATGATAACTATACACGCTGCGTTGATTTCAGCTTCATTCATCTTGAACAGAACCCAACGTAACGCGATCTTAGCATGCTGCATGCTACTGGTGGTCTCAGTGGGCTGCGAAGCGGTCTTGGTGCTGGTGGTGTTGGTGAGCGGCGATGTGGCTCTGCTGCTGATGGTCGTGATGGGCGCAGCGACGCCTGCAGAACGTGGTGGGTCGACTTGGTGGGTGACGCCACGGTCCTCGCGCTGCTTTTCGTCTCGGTGGGTGGCGAAGCGGTCTTGGTGCTGGTGGGCTTGATGGGTGACGACACCGGCTTCGTGCTGCTTGTGGTCTCGGTGGGCGGCGATGCGGTATAGGTGCTGATGGGCTTGGTTGGCGGCGACGCGATCCTGGTGCAGTGGCGCTTTCAGTGGACACAGTATTTGTGGTGCCGGAAGTGGAAGTGGTGTGCTAGGCGACGAACGTGGGTACTGGCACTTGCCTTGTTCGTGCCGAAGGTACTGTGCGTAGTTGTGGTGCTCGAAGTGGAAGTGGTAACATATGCACAATGTCTTGTCTTGTTAATTGCGTATCGAAGCTCAGTGGGGTAAAAGCTGGAAGCTTTGACAAATATTAGAAACGATGGAGGGAAGACGGCGAGACTGCTCGATCGCCGTGCGTTCGCACAAGTCGCCGAAATACACTATGGTTTCTGCGGACAGCAGTCGCAGGTCGGCGTTGGCAATGACGCGTCCACCGCGGCTCGAATGGCGGACAACAAGGCGTAGCAGCCAGAAGGGCAGAACAAGGTCCAGTAGCAATCTCAGCAAGTGGGCCATGCCAGACTTCGAGCTGTACGCATTGGTAGCAGAGGGGGGCGCGACAGAAATCGCCGGTACCAACCGCTCCCTCGCTACCTTCAAACATCAACTCGCTCATTGCACAAGCCTTTCTGGTTATCTCTTGATGCACCGCTGGTACTCCCGTGTGCTGGTGGGCATCAGCCCATTCAAAACTTTGTTCATCTCTATAGACAAGAGTGGAGCTGGACCACGGTACCAGGGCTTCCTATCCTTACCATTTTGTACAGCCTTATCCCATTTGCATAGCGTACTGTAGATAATGTTCGTGCGTTCAGCAATTGCCACCTTTGCCAAGGCTGCAAGAGCACACTGATAACATACTCCATATCGTCGTCGCTGTAGTTTCGCCATGTTTGCTATCGACTGAACTATAAAAAAGCCCAGACTTAACCGATTCATGCAGGTTGTTCGGTGAGCAGTATTTAGTTGTTTATTAACCAATCGCCGTGTCCCCGAAGTTTGGATTGTCCATTATTAGGTTCTACTGATCAACTCTACTATACTGGTAACTTGCCTTACCTTGCCGAATGTGTTCTAGAAATATGTCTAGGACAAGGTTGTGGGCTTTAAATTCCCTCGCAATGCGTTTGATGCAGTACGTAACCTGCGCTTGGTTATCTTTACATTCTCCAAAAAGGTTTGGGAGACAAACGGATACCAGAGCTAAACACAAACTGTTATAGTGAACCAGTGGAAAGGCACGAGGCTCACTGGCGATAGGGCGAGCCATATAACGCAGCGCCACGCAGCGAACATCTATCAATGCC
The DNA here is from genome assembly GCA_030463285.1 of Phytophthora europaea. Lineage (NCBI taxonomy): Eukaryota > Oomycota > Peronosporomycetes > Peronosporales > Peronosporaceae > Phytophthora > Phytophthora europaea. Next base: position 23,125 of record JAHQIV010000022.1, on the reverse strand, counting down.
TGGATTTTTCTAATCGTTTCCCAGTCGGCTTTAAAGAAAATGTGATGCGTGTGCTCCAGTAACACAAAATTAAAAAAAATCATACATCTAGGAAACTCTTACGCATGTCGATCCAGCACAAAATCGGTCGCAGGTATTATAACCAAAAGAAAGTCACAAAATTCAACAGGTATTTTTCTTAATCTTAACTGGATGGGTCAACATACAGGCATAATTTAAATATCACAGGCAATAAAAAGCTACAGGTATTTCGCGTAAAGAACCAACATGATTGATGTATCGTGATCGACAGGTATTATATCAGAGAGTAATCCTTCCTCCGCCTAGGACTTTGGATAAAATCCAGAGAACTATGTGTAACGTTTTATATTATATATTATTATACAAAGTTACGGTTCGCACGAAGAAGCTCTGAAATTTGGAAACAGCGCGGGATACTGTAGTGTTGTCCATGATACTATATTTTTGTATCATCGCACGTGGTTTAACATTTCATCGTACATTAAATCGTTTTTAAACGGTTATTCGTTTGACGATAATAAAGCTTAACCCCCCCCTCCGCCGCGCACTCACGGGGTTTTTGACCCCCTGGACGTGTTGTAATTACTACATGTTGAGGAAGTGCTACACCTTCAATTTGTATTGACAGTCTTAAATACGACGCCCTACTTTGTGCTGCGGAAAGATCGCATGATCACGGATCATGCAGCGTTATACACTCACATGTACTCAAATACACCGACCATTACAGCAAGAGCTCTCACCGGATGTATATCACACTAGCAAAAATGTCCTGTTTATTCGAGCTGGGAAGAGTGCGTACAGAACTGCTCGGCTGTGCATAAAGTCATCATTGATTGCAAAGAAACCTATCGTCGTGTATATCAATCGAGACATTATTGATGTGATCGTAAACCAGGTACTACTTGATGATGACGATATCGACATGTCCTGACAGCAACCGTGATAACTTTGCCTCTGGACGATTTCGAATCCCACTACGTATTGTCAATCAAGAACCCAGTTCAATTCTATCTTATCGTTGACTACTTAAGCGTGGGAATGTCATTTCTGATGGTGTTAGCGGTTGTTACCAAGACGACAACCCGTACTGGTTTGGCATCGATTGGATCATGTATCCATGGGCTCGGTGTGGCTGTGCGATGAACCTGCAGAAAATTACCCAAATACTATCGCAAGCATGGACGTTGGACATGTCAACGCCCATGTCAATTTTGTATTTGGACACCAGAATTCGAATCTACCACAATCAGAAATTGATCAACTTGCATTTACTTGCGATTCCGATGGGCGAGAGTCATAGCGCTAGTGCTATGTTTGATGCCGTCACTCAGGTGCTGGACGTGATTTGTGCGAACTGGAAGGGCATCATGCTAGGTATTACCACGGATGGAGAGCTCAAAATGACTGGCAAATATAGAGGGCTAGCCACACGTGGGCTCATAAGAGTCTGGTGTGGTTTGCACCAACTTGATCTAGCCTTGCAACAAACTTTGAAAGCTGTGATAAATACCGTGTTTTACGGCTACATGACTAAAATTAGTGCACACTTGCGCTGCCAGCACAAATTGATTCGCCAAATGAAAACAACCTGCCCACTTAAACAAGCTACTCGCTGGAGGCAACGGAAAGATGCTGCAATTGGCTTAAAACCCATCGTGTGGAGATGACAGCATTTTTAAAAGACACCCATCCTGTCTCCAAGCCTCCTGACAAGTGGTGGTTATTTCTTTCGTTGGTAGACAAGCTCGCCTCTCAAACGGTGATTTCATTTCGATCATTGGATGAGCGGTCAACACTCATTACTGAACAAGAAGAAGAGTTTAAGAGGCTATCGGTAGACCTTCAAGAACGTTTTGGTGCCTGCATTGTAGATAGTACAGATCACGTAAATATCGAAGGTCACGTGTACTATGGATTCACGATTTTTGTAGATCCTACAAAAATATTCGACCTACTTTGGGACGACGGTGGATCTGCAAATTCTATCATCACCTCACTAGATTTTTCCGCTTCTACCGAGCTGACAAAAGATTTTTCTGCTGTGATCGCAAATTTGATCGAATGTATTTGTTCTATCTCCCCCGAGCGCTACGAAAACAACGCGCCGATGAAAGGAGAGCTTCACGCATTTACTCGAGGTTAGAGTTGCATTGCTTTCTCGAGAACGCTAGTAGTGTGGTGGCTAACCTCATCTCAAGTACTGAGTAGCTGGACTTTAGCCAAGTCGAGCTATAGCTGACCTTCTACTCGGTTCTCCATCAAACTTTTACGACCCAGCCATCAAATCACTTTATCCCCCAGTTAACCCTTTCGCGATAGAAGGGCACATTTGTCGCCCTTTTAGGGTGTTTGCAAAACAAGGTGTGAAAGCACCAGCTAGAGGGGCGCATTCAGTGCCCTTTTGCACAAGTTCAACTGTGAATGCAACATATTTTATGACATCATAAACAGTACAATCAGTAATCATCATGCTATACAAAAATTAACCCCCCCCGTCGCTAAGGCTTGATATAAGCAGCATGTCAAAATATCTATATGGCGCACATATGTTTCACATGCTTGATATCAATCACGTGAAAAGTCCATAAACTGGTTGATTGGTCCAATTTGGTATTCGGTGCACAGGGCTTGGGTTGTCGAGTGACCAAAGCCAGTACGTACCCTTCCCTCAGGGATGAGTGGTGGGTGGCGCCCTTATCGTTCATTCAAGAACTTTCAGGGTTGACAGAAGATGGCGGCGCGCTGATTGACCCGGCGCGAGTCCGAAGCATTTCATCGCCGTTTGAGGAGGAGGGGAGGGCGCTGATCGGGAGCGTCTCGTGCGTGAGCACCGCGAATACATCGTCGGCACGTGGGGCCGCGATGCGAGCTTCTGGCCGTCGGCCCCGCAGAATTGGCTGATATGGTACGAAATGTTGTGGTATTACCTTCTTCTTGTAGCTCTAATAATGTATGTGCAATGCTATCCGATTGTAGCCAGACGAGGTGATAGATGCTCTTCGCCCGGAAGGCACAAAATTGAAATGGACGACGAGTGGGTAGAAGTCAATGGAATTCGCAAGCGACGACAACGGCAGTGCAAAGTCTGCACCCTTCGTAAGAAAGTTCGAGCTCAGCGTCAAATGACTCGGATCTACTTTCTAGAGTTCGGCAAGGGCTCCAAGCGGTAAGTATTGCATGTGTGACGTCTCTCATGCCAAAGCTAAACTAATACTTGATATCACGTTAGTGTGTACTTATCTGGCCCACTTAAGAAACAACACTCAGTATTAAACCTCAATTTCATGTGGTCCGCTCGGCCAATATGATTGGGTATAATCATGCGCAACATCGTGTGATTGGACAAAACCAAAAGAGCCAGAAAAATCACTTAATAAAACCTCAAAACGGTATGCATTGTAACTCATCTTGAAGAGGATGCAGAAAATCGAAGGGTACACATACGTGTAGAGAATTATCTGCTGATTACGATGATATTTTTAAAATTAATTTCGCTGATTATTGACGTCACTCCGGGAAAAAAAACTAATGAAATCGAAATTTAAGTCAAATAAAAAGCCTTTTCTCTTTTGCCTCTGCTGCTAGATATTTTTCAAGACTAGCATAAGGTGACGCAAACCCTTGGCTTTCTTTTAAGGTATTGCGCGCCTCCGAACGATTTTTTGAGAAAAAGTAATGACAAGGAACCCGGGGTTTTGTTTCTTAAGTGGGCCAGAGAGTATTGTGTGATAAACTGCGCCCAGATCACTATCCCGGCAACGACTTGACCTGCTTCGAAATTTGGCACCAGCTTTGGCGTAATGGGAGCGGGCGCCCCCAGACGCGTTGTCGTCGTATCATCCGCATGAGAATCCCTGGAACCTCCTGTAAGAAGCACACCAACGCGAATGAAGAAGTCGCCGCGGATGTAGCCCACGAAGCCACTGGCGACGCTACCGTGGCCGACATAGAAGGCAAAGAGGGCGGCGACGCATGCAGCGAGGAGGACAGCGACGCTCGCAACGAAAAGGCCGGAACGCTCGCAGCGAGAAGGATGGTGACGCTCGCAGCGAGGAGGACGGTAACGCTGGCAGCGAGGAGGACGGTGACGCTCGCAACCAGGAGGAAGGTTATGCTGGTAGCGAGGGTGACAACGAGAAGCTGGTTAAGCGGTTGGTACAAGTGAAGGCGGTAGAGAAGAAAAGTCTGACGATGATGCCGTATAGGAGTAGGAAAAGACGTTGTCTGCTGCGTAAGTAATCAGACAGTCGTCTTGCATTTCACTTTTTATGCTTTGAGGTTCAATGCACAAATTCACATTCGCATCGTTTTTCAACGCGTTTAGAAACAAAGAAAACTCACTCACAGTAAAAGGGCCCTATCCATATCCGCTACATCAAGCATGGGCTCTAAGGATTTCATGAACGACGCTGGATAAAAAGCATGTGGCCCCATAAACTGGGCAGTCAAAAAAACTATACACCGAGATACGGTTGAGGTAAGGTTGTGTTCCGTTTTTGCCAATACAAATTCCAAGTATATGCATTCTTTCACATGCTTGATATCAAGCATGTGAAAAATAGTCCGTACATAGGAATTCTGGCGTCGCGACGGAGGGGGAAAGTAGGATGCAGGTGGTCATGTGCATCTGCAAATCACTGCAGGTCCTATGTTACAAGAGACATGCAAAACGAGTACCGGAATTATCTTAAAGGGCGAATTTTGTGCCTTTTTAGAAGCGAATTACTTAGGGTTGTATAGTATACTTAAGGCAAGCGGCTCGCGAAATGGTTATGTCAGTGATTAAAACAAAACGCGAAAACGCAAGCACAGTCTCCTCAGTCAACAAGCTTTCCACCGATAACGAATGTCGTTATCACTGGAAAGCTATTGTCTCATTTGGGATTTGTAGTTACTTATATGAAAAAGCCATGGTTCTGTACTTAGCTGCTACGATCATGAAAACAATCGCGTGTCTCTGTGCTTGAAGGCGCTTAACCCTTGTAGCCCGAAGAATTATTCTGTATCCTACATAATAAGGATTAATCTTGATTAAATTATACTTCGAAACCTGTCAAAGGTTTGCTGTTGTAAGCCCTTTTACATCCCGTTTGAAGTAGAAGTCAAGTTTGCCGGATATTAAATCCTGTGACATTACGTATTCTGTAGGATACAGAATACGGTGCAAGAAGGATTAAAGGAGACATTTTGCATCCTTTAAGCGACATCAAGGACATAGTCACGCTATTGTTTTCAGCATCGTGACAGCTAAGTACATAACCATTCGATTTTTTCATAAAAGCATCTACAAATCCCAAATGGTAGATTTGAAGGCTTCCCATCAGAGGGCTTAAAGGAAGCAAAATCCCTCCTTTAAGAAATTACGACTTAGATTTGTATAATATAGTTTAACCGAGTGGGCCACGAAAGGGTTAATAAATAATTACTTGGTATAATTTATCCCATTGGTTCGTGAAAGGGTTAAAACGGCATTTGGACACCTCAGGTCACATGTGCGCCTCATGGGAGCACACATCCGGCAGATTCAAGCACTCTTCAGGATATGGCGGTCTCATATGATTGGAGCGGATCCCCTTCGAACTACGGCACCTTTGGTGGGACCATCTTCGTGGTTGGTTCACAGGAAATCAGCCCCCGACCCTTCCGCCGATACGGAGTCGTTCTTCCATGCGAATGGGTAGACGAACAGATTCCCCTTGAGCCCGCGCACCGCTTCGTCGGGCTTGTGCAAGGGAAGCACTTCGGCTGGCGATGTTAGCCCTCCTGAACCATAGAGCCATGAACGACACAAGGTTACGGACCGGGTCAACCAGAAAAATCGACAAAGCGCGGACTCATGTATGACGCCTGCAGGCGGCCAAATTAGCATCACGTACTGAACTCGGCATTATACTCGGTATCCTTCGCACTATTTGCGCTCATGAAAGCCGTTCTTCCCCCACGTTCACCCAAAGCGTACACCCCGCTGAGGGGAAACCGTCCTCATCGATTCAATAATGTAAACCTTCCGGTGGTTCGAGAGAAAACGGGCCATGGCCAGTGGTCTGGCCGGCCGCTGTCGATGTTCACCACCACGCCTACGGGCGACATTCACATCTGCGTTGGTTCAAGCGACCAAAGCCTGATTGAGATGAATCCGACAAACTGTCGCTATATCTAGCTACCATTCGACGAAGAACGAGCGTCGTTAGGGTTTGCCAGTGCCTCAGATGCCTTCGACATCAAAGCCCGGGAACGGTTCTGTGCTGTGTAAGCACCTGCCTTACGGGGATTCACGTGGCGGTCGGTCCATTCAACCTGCATAACACATGCAAACGTCGTCCGAAAACACAAGCACAGCCTCCTGATTCAATAAGCTTTCCCGCGATAACGAATGTGCCCCAGAACTCATCCGAGCACTTAGTCTCGGCGACAGTTTTGTATGCCAGCACACTATCTGCCGGAAGCAGCAAATCAACTTGACGACGTGGGATCAAGGTGCCGACGTGGGGTCGCGGGTGTGGATGGGAAACTCAATCGGCTTTGGACTAACTGTACGGCTCTTAATTGGTTCCCTCGGTTTCCTTGCAGGTATATAATTGCCTTTGCTGCGCTGATTCCGCCTTGGTACTGATAAGGCATTGGTCAGACCCGATGTCTGCGGAGTACGGTTATCTGATGACTCCATTCAGCAGAGTAGTGCCCACCTTATTTCAGCTATCTTCGCGCAGTTACTTTATACTCATGTCGCTTTACTTTCCCCTGTGTTTAAGGAACAGCCTAGGTAGATCCTTGTTTACAGCGTCATTCGCCTCGGGGAACTAGACCACCCAATGAGCGCCTCCACACTTCAAGCACCCCTTGCCCGGAGATAACATCGGCCTTGCGCTGATTGACATGACTTCCGCGTGGATGCATTACCCGACCTGCATTGGCCATTACCACCCCAATCAACACGCCGCTTAACCCATTGGACGCGGAGGGCTTGCAAATGGACTTTTGCTGTTCTGAGCAGCATAAGAACATATTGGTTTCACTATGCATCTAATTCCGCAAAAGACGATCATCGTCGTCTCCCATATATTGAACGCATGTGATTGGTCCACGTGTAAAAAAAAACAAATTATATTGGCTGATGAAACAGATGGGTTGAATTACCTCGGAGAGCCGGTCTAAATATTTTTAAAAATTGAAATATCGGTTCCCCTTTGCCGCCTTCCAACCAAGCCACTCATTCTTCTTTTTCGCCTAGTGGGAGACAAGCGATAGCGTAATGAATGGATTTCAACGCCATTTAGCCGCTTATTGGCAAGGAGAAATGGCCGTTGAAGCCCGCTACGAAGCTTCAAGTTTAGTACGTTGTGCCTTGCAGTGCTCATGCTTCTTAATTTGTAATAGGCCCTCCATTTACATAAGTAGGTAGATCTCTTATAGATATTGCATAAGTAGGCACAGCAGCACACGGCTAGCGTGTGCTGACATGTCATCATCTGATTAGCTGAAATTGGGGGACCCAGACCCCATTCCAGCCAATCAGCTGTTGACCGGCATTTGAGTGGTTCACATTAGACCACGGGCTCCCGCCCTGGTCCCAATAATAAAACAGAGTTGATTTTACTTCGGACTAAATACTTGGTCTCAGTATTACTGGGAACTGGACGCTTCCTCACCACTACGTGTAAGTCAGTGACGGGTACTCACTAGGCCCGTTACCCCTGGTTGCACTTTGTAGTCCTTCCCATGACGAAGTTCGAGATGAGTGAAGACCAGCCCGCCGGAACTCCAGCCATGACTCTGGAGCACGCGGCCTTCCCCCTTCTCACGTCCATCGAGTGGCAGGCACTCCACCGTCGCGGGGCGGTGTCAGGAGAAGTTGTTGTCACGTCGCTGCTGAGCTCAGCGACGCCCGACCAACAGCGCCAAGTCATCCAAGCGCTCACGGATCGCAATCTCGCCGAAGCAAAGCGGCGAGTGTCAACTTCCTCGCACGCGTCCAAGAACAACACCGTGAAGATGAAGACCTCTTCGTATTCTGGGACTTGCCCAGATCGTCTCCCTCTGAACCGCTGGTTCAGGGAGATTGACATCGCGATCGCCTCGAGGTTGATCGAGGCGCCATCAGCGAAGGTGAACTTCTTGCTGTCTCGTCTCTCCAGCAAGGCCAAGGAATGGGCCCTCGGCAAGCTCGTCGTCGACCAACATGCGGTCCCGACTCTGGAGGCACTCCGGAATGACCTGCGTCTCGCCTTCGAGCCACCTCAAGATGAGTCGCGCATTCGAGCGACATTCTTCGCCCTCAAGCAAGGCAAGGTGTCCATGCGCGACTACGTCCAGAAGATGCGCCATCTCGCTTCGTGTATCATCACGAAGCCGATTGACATGGCATCGCAAGTCCACGTCTTTGTGTTCGGCATGCGCGAAGGCATGACGCGGTATTGGCTCATGCGAGCTGAGCCCGCCACTCTGAAATAAGCTTTTGCCCTCGCGCTGCGCGAGGACTACGTGGTGGCGTCATCGTACGCGAGTTCGATGCCTGTGGAGGCTCACTCGTCGGGGCCCGAGCCCATGGAGATCGACCCGTCGAGGCGTCACAGCGTCAGCAGTGGCCGTCCTCGGGTCGAGGACGAGGTGGATGAGAAGCCCGTCCGATGATCTACTTCCGATGCCGGAAGTCCGGGCATCGCGCCGCAGTGTGCCGCGCGCCGACCCCAGTCATCGCGCACACGGAGCATGCTGCGTCTGACGAGAAGACCCCGGTCGCACAACCACAAACGGCCGGGTCCAGTAGGGGCGGGGCGCCCTACTGGTTGGAATGGAGGTCCGGTTCCCCGGTGGCAACCCGACCTTCTAGCCCCCCCCCCCGTGCTTCACGCACACTTTAATGCCACCACTGCCAGTGGCGACTCGAGGCTGATCATCGTCAGTCTTCTTGTTGCCAGAGCTCGGCGACCTCTCCGCGCGCTCCTGGACTCAGGCGCGACGAACAACTTCTTCCGAGCTTCGTATCTGTCGATCCTCCCCGCGGGCGTTCCTGTGCGAGACCTTGCTGGGAATGTGGTGGTCAAGCTTGCGGATTGGAAGCCTCGCTGACGGCGGGAGGTGTCGTTGCCGTACACGTTTGATGGTTTCCACAGCAACGACAACTTCATCGTCTTCGAGATGAACTACGCGTTTGACTGTATCCTGGGCATCCCATGGTTGGACCGATTCCAGCCCCAGACCGACTGGTTGGCTCGGTCGGTCAAGCGGCGCCAGGACTTCGACGTGACCGAAGTCTTCACGCATCTCTTGGTCACGCCAAGAGATTGGCCCCATGTCACAGTCGTGGACGGGGCGTCCACGACGCACGTTATGCGCAGAGCGAGCGATGCCTCTCTCTGCAAGACTTGCGCGGTGCTGCTGACTGGTGACGACGATGAAGAACCCGCGCGTGGGCGCGCGAGTGAGAGGCGAGCGGTTGAGCATCCGTGGCTCCCGCGGATGAAGAACGAGACGGTCGAGCAGAGGCTCCCGTATGTGAATGAGGCGGTCGAGCAGTGGTTCCCGCATATCAGCGAGGCGGTCGAGCAGCGGCTCCCGCATGCTAATGAGGCGGTCGAGCAGGGGCTCCCGCATGACGATGCCGCGGTAGAGCAGGAGCTGCCACCGCGCGCAAACGGCGCGGTCGAGAACGAGCTCTCGCGCCTAGAGGAGCGTGAAGCCTCGTCCAGCGAGAGCGACACATTAGTCGCAAGCAGGGACTCGAGACGCACGAGGACGTCCCGCCGATCGTGGAGGTGATTGAAGCCTCGCCGTGCCCCAGCGGCCCCGCCCCCAGCCCTGACTGAGTGGGTCTGCACGGACGAGTACGTGGACGGCGCTCCCAACCGCACTCATGTCATCGAGGTCGCGAGTCCGCCTCGCGACGCCAAGGCCATCACGAGTCTCCCAGGCCTCTTCTGGAAGAAATTCCTCCGAGATCTCCAGGCCGGGGACATCGAGCAAGTGTGCCTGATCACCGATGGTGACTCGGTGCCCCATGCGATCAACTCCGTCGACTCGGCAGACACGGCGTCGCGACCGAAGAGCGCTGAACCAAAGTCAGCGCGCGAGGAGCGCTTCGCTGCGCAGTCTTGGGAGTCGCTAAAGGCGTCGGGCAACCCGATCTACGAGACGGCTCGTGAGTTTGCCGACGTCTTCCCCAACAAGATCACTGCAGAGCTGCCAGCAGATCGTGGCATACGCCACGAGATCGATATCGCGCCTGGGTCGAAGTACTGCGTGACACGGCAGTGACCACTGCCGCGCGACCAGGTCAAAGCCATTGACGACTTCTTCGAAGGTCGCCGGCAAGCCGGCCACGTCCGCGAGAGTATCTCGCCGCACTCGAGCCCGACTTTCTGTGTGAAGAAGGCCACGGGTGGATGGCGCATCGTACATGCCTTCAACAAGCTGAACGACGTCACCATCCCGGCGCAGACTCCAATCCCCCGCAAGGACATGGTGCTGGACTCCATGTCGGGCAGCTTCATCTATAGCGCCAAGGACCTGACCGATGGCTTCTATCAAATAATGATGAGAGAGAGCGACATTCCTCTCACGGCCGTCAGCACTCCAAGCGGCATGCTCTGGGAGTGGCTCGTCATGCCCCAAGGCCTGAAGAATACACCCGCGACGTTCAATCGCATGTGTCCCATGTGCTTCGCCCGCTCCGTGACTTTGCACCGAGTTACTTCGATGATATCTTCGTCCACAGTCGCGCTGAAGGAGACTTCAGCGCGGTCGAAGTTCATGTGCGGTACTTGAGGCAAGTCTTTCAAGTGATGAGAGAGAACAAGCTGTATGCCAACCTCAAGAAGTGCATCCTTTGCGCCCCGGAGATTCCGGTGCTTGGTTGTTACGTGGGCAAGAATGGAGTACGCGCTGACCCAGAGAAGATTTCGTCTATTTGTTTATGGCCTACGCCTACAAGTCGCACTGAGCTCCGTCAGTGGCTGGTTCTGGCGAACTACTTGCACAAGTACACGAAGAGCTATGCTGGACTGATCCAGCCTCTGTCGTCTTTGCTGAAGAAAGACGCCACGTGGTCGTGGCGTTCTGAGCACCAAGCCGCATTCGACTCGTGAAGAAGAGCTTTGCGTCAGCGCCAATCCTGATCCTTCCAGTTGACTCGAAGCCCTTCCATGTTGTGTGTGACGCTAGCGATTTCGCTATCGGGTGGGCGCTCATGAAGCTCGACGATGAAGGTTGTGAGCGGGTCGTGCGCTACCAGTCACGACAGATGAAGCAGGCGGAGCGCAATTACCCCGTCCACGACAAGGAGCTCCTTGCGATGCGGTACGCTATGATCCAGTTCAGAGTGTATCTGCTAGGCGAGCAGACGTTCACCGTGTACACGGATCACGCATCGCTGCGGTCAGCGATGAAGTCACCACATCTGTCCCAGCGCATGGCGCGCTGGTTGTCGTTCTTCGCCGAATACAACTTCGTCGTACACTACAAGCCGGGCAAGAACAACATCCTCGCCGTTGCGCTGTCCCGGCGACCAGATTACGATCCTCGCACTGTGCTGGGGCGTCAAATGATTGACGAAGATGACGACCATTGTGCTGTGTGCATCGCGTCAGGGATCAACCTGACTAACATGTCCCCGGAGATGGATCAGCGCGACGAGATCGTTGCGGCGTACGCAGATGACGCGGTCTACGCCGGCATTTTGGCGTACCTCCGCTCCCCCAGTGACGAGACACTGGGGGCTCTGTCGCGCAACACGCGCAGCCAGATCGGCCGCTACCACCTTGACAGTGATCTGTTGTGCTACAACATCGACCAATTTGACGATCCTTGAGTCGTCGTGCCCAACGACGACGACCTACGAGCTCGGATCATCCACGAGTTCCACGACAGCCCTATGGGCGCGCACTTGGGTCGCGTGAAGACCTTCGCGGCTGTGTCACGCGACTTCTACTGGTCACACATGTACCAATGGGTACCCAAGTGGGTTCGCACTTGCGAGACCTGTCAACGGGTGAAGCCGTCGAAGTCATCGCAGGCTCCCCTGCGGCCGCTGCCGATCGCGACTGAGGCCTGGCGCTCAGTCTCCATGGACTCCATCTTCGGTCTCCCACAAGACGCCGAAGGTCGCACTGGTGTCTTGGTCTTCGTGGATCGGTTCACGAAGATGGTGCATCTCATCCCCGTGAGCGACACGGTCACCGCGGCCGAGACCGCTGCGCACTTCATCGACTGAGACTTCCGTCACCACGGCCTGCCCGAGTCAATTGTCTCCGACCGCGATCCGCGGTTCACGTCCGCGTTCTGGTCCAGCCTCTTCCAGCTTCTGGGTACGAAGCTGTCGATGTCGACGGCAGCACGTCCGGAGACGGATGGCCAGACGGAGCGAGTCAACCGGGTCCTCGAAGACGTCGTTCGAAGCTACGCGACGTCCTTCGCGAGTTGGAGTTCCTTCCTGCCCCTTGCTGAGTTTGCCCTCAACAACGCTGAACACGCATCAACGGGTCTAACGCCATTCTTCGCCAACAACGCACGACATCCTCGCGTGCCCGCTCGCATCGCCGTGGGCCACCCCACGGAGCCTCGTGGCTCCGCTCTGGGTGGAGTTGAAGTTGATGTGAACGGCATGACGAGTGCAGCTCACGAGCCCGTGACGCTGAATGCGGTCACCCGCTCCAAGACGAAGCAGGCCCTCGTGACGCCGAACCCCGCGGCGTCTCCTCTTGCAGCATGGACTGCACGTACACTGATCGACCCAGGCAATGCCGGTGTTCCAGTTGCTGCCAACTAAGCGCCGAAGACTCCGGCGCGCCCAGTCGATAACGCCGCTGTTTCGGAGTTCGTCCTACAACGTCAATAAATCGCCCGGTATGTACGAGACGCGCTGCAAGACGCAGTGGATAAGCAGAAGAAAAACGCTGACAAGCGTGGGCGCAAGAACATGGCTACATTCAAGACAGGAGATCAATGCTCTTGTCGACCGACGGCATCCGCTCATCAGCTGTGACAAACCTTGGCGCGAGCAAACTCGCGCCTCGTTTTATTGGTCCCTTCAAGGTCTTGAAGGTTAATGTTGATGCCTAAACGTTGGATATTCCGTCATATCTACGCTTTCATCCGACGTTCTACATCAGGCGGCTCAAACGCTATCACCCGGCAGCGATTCCGGACTTTGGCCACCAGCACATCCTGGCGGAGCACGACCATGACGCCCCTCTCGACAACCAGCGACGTGATCCGGGCCGGTACCGACGCGACGGCCCCCCACCGATTGTTGATTCTGCGGGCGACACGCGCTGGATTGTCGATTGCATCGTTGACCACGAGGACTCACCTCGTGCGAATGGCCAGGGTCGCCAACCTGTTCGGGGCCCCCGCGCAGCTCCAGCCGCGCGACGATACCGAGTACGTTGGCTCGGGTTCCCTCCTGAAGAGGGCACGTGGGAGCCACATGCCGTCCTTCTTCGGGACGTTCCCGATGTCGTGCAGGACTATGGGTCGAAGATTGCTCAAGTCGATGAGTCCGCGGCACTCCCCGCGGAGACTGGAAGTGCAGACGACGGCGACAGCGAACGGGAACCTCCAACGCACGCACGCGGCGGGGTTCGCCTCGATGATTAAGAACCAAAACTGATGACGACCCCCGGACTCGATGACTCAGTGCTTGACCACTGAGCTGACTCGACTTCGAGTCGTCTGGATGACGACCTCTTCCGTGCAACCAAGCTTCAACCTACCTCAAGCTCCGGCATCTGTCCTCGCTTGTGCCGCCACAAGTGTCACTCGACGCGCTCATGCTGTTGTTCGTGAAGTCCGAGACCTTCGCCGCCTACGAGCTTCGGACCAGCGTACACACAGCCGCCTGAGTGCATCTTCACGTTGTGGGGCTTGCATGGCAGGCCCGCCTTCTGCGGCTCGTGGGGTGTCCACGATGTGTCCTGCAATGGATCCGTCAGAGCGCCTGTCACTTGGTGATGTCGAAGCGCGCGCGCAAAAGCTCCGTCCGCTCACGCATCGTGAACGAAGCGTATGTTCCGCGTGGGGATTGAACCCACGTGCACCAGGATGGTATAGTGCGTGCTTGTGCACTGCACAAGCACAGCACGTGCACCGCGCCGTCGTCAATCACCGGTGATGAAGATGTCCCAGCTCATCCTGTTGGCGCGTCGATTCGAGTCGACGGCCCTGTGTCCTCACGTCAGCAGTTACTTCGAAGGGTCGCTTCGAAGAGTCGTACTGCGCTGATTGCCATCTTGGGTCTCTACACTCACCGGGGCGCTACTCTCCGTGCTCGCGCTCGTCGCCGAGCGCCGTGTCCATCGTCCAAGCTGCGTCGGTCGCCGACTGCCGTGTTCGTCGTCCCACGGTTGTCTTCAGTTGTTTTCCAGTGTTCTTTGCGCTTACGTTGCGTAAGCGCAACTTTGAGAGGAGGGTGATGTAATGGGCCCTCCATTTACATAAGTAGGTAGATCTCTTACAGATATTGCATAAGTAGGCACAGCAGCACACGGCTAGCGTGGGCTGACATGTCATCATCTGATTGGCTGAAAGTGGGGGACCCAGACCCTATTCCAGCCAATCAGCTGTTTAGACCACGGGCCCACGCCCTGGTCCCAATAATAAAACAGAGTTGATTTTACTTCGGACTAAATACTTGGTCTCAGTATTAGTGAGAACTGGACGCTTCCTCACCGCTACGTGTAAGCTAGTGACGGGTACTCACTAGGCCTGATACATAATTACACTAACGTGTGTACGTGTAAACGTGGTTTCAACGCCAATTACGCGAAACCTGAGTAAACTACTAAGAATGGTAAGCGATGTGGGGACTACGTTAACAGGGAAGACTATCTACTCGCGTATATTCGCGCCGACAAGGATCTCTGCTGTCGGTTCAACATATCCAAAATTGTGGTGCGCTCGCTCACAGGAAAACGCAAGTACGTATCTGCGAATTTGATGGTGCTGTATTACATTATTAGCAGCTAACCCTTATCATCTATTGCATCTTACTTCAAAGCATTGCAGCTTCGGGAGTCCATTCGCGTCCAAAACGGTAAGTGTGTGCTCCACGCACTGCATAAGCCAGCACACCGCCGCAAGAAAAGCGCTGTAAGAGTACCGGTACGTGGTGTGATCGTCGCGAGCTTTCATGGGAATGTTTTTACTCACCTAAACTTTGTATGAATAGCTGTCGACGGAGAAGCCTTGCCCCCCCCTCGACAAGTCGCGCCGGTAGCAGACGTCATTTCGTCGACCAACAGCTTGTTGCTGAAGGTATATGAATTTCTCCCGTATACCTACATGGTGTTCTTTTGAAAAGTTGCTGACTTGGATTGCTTACTTGCCGTAGATTATGCTGACATGAGCACCACCCATGATCATGCTGACTCCACTGGTGCTTGAGATGACACGGACAGTAACACGACGGAGGCCGAGCTGTGCGAGACCGACAGTCTTCAACGAGATCTGACTTGTTTGGAAATCGGATGGATGAATCCAAGTGAGAGCGTTCGCATGTTCTAATGTGGTATGTGTTCATTGTGTATGCCGACATGTACAATATGTAACTCTATTAATATGCCGACAAGGTCATCCGAAGTGTCCAGCGCTTTTCTTGTCGAAGGTATTTTGACTTCAATCAAGGACACATACGAACCGGAAGCAAACCTTGGGTACAAGGCTTCCGAAAACAGAGCTCAAGGACAAACAGTGCCAGGCACCGAAAACGGATAACTAGAGCTGCATTATCGAGAAAGCTCGAGAAAGTACAAAAGGTTTCGCCCCACGAAGTTTTGTGCAATGGATTGTATTGATACACGCTCATGCTCTGTTTGACAGATTCAATTAGTACTGCAAAGGGCTCTTTGATGGACTCGTAGACGAGGAGTTAGTGAACGCACATGTTGTGTAAAAGCATCTCTAGGAGAAGAAGGTCAGACAGAAGTCGGACTTTGAGTCTCTTGCGAGGCTGCACAAGGAGCTCGTCGAGTAGAAGGATGGCTGTTTAGTAGCAAAAACCTAGCTCGTGTTGTGTAATACATGTCGATTGCTTTTGTAGTGTTACCTGTACGATAATGAGCAGCGCAGCTGCTGCACCTGCTGTAGCTGCACTACATACGTTCTAAGGCGGCTGATGCTTGATACGCGAAGCGACAGAGCAGAGCTCCGCCCTGACCTCGGCGGGCGAGCTGGGGTTGGTCGTGCTGTGTCGGCGCGATGGGTGAGCAGCAGCTCGGAGGCGTCGTTGTTCAAGGTGTGATGGTCACTCACCACAAACTTTTGCAATGACGTCCTGCCTCCTTTCCACCTCCTCATCCCGCCTCCACTTCCCACCTCCCAAATTGAAAAATATCGAGATTGCGTGACGTCGTGCAATTAGTTGTGATTGGCTTAAATGAAATCACGTCAGAACGTACCTCCTTTGCGGGAATTATTATCGGAGAGGTTAGCTACAAAGTGCACGAAAAACGTACATATTTATACTGGATTAAAATATGAATATTATACACCATACGATTTCTTATGCCGTCCGGGAGGGTTTAAGGCTGTTAGTATCCCGTCCATGTCACCCCTCCGCGTCCAAGGGGTTAAGCTCCACTTGACAGTTTAACTTCTTTTCCACGCGCTCGTGTGGTTGACTGGTCGCTCGCGCGTCGCTTGATATTCGAACGGCGATAATCATAATCCTGGCAAGTACCTTCAGACGAGAAGCCTCATCCGGAGTGGTATGTTTATCTTGCGTAATCCCCTTCTCGGGACGTTTGTCTTTGGCAGACAGAATCCCACATAGTGAGTTATTAATACAGACAGATAATGGGTATTACAATAACCAAAGAAACGGAGGGTCACTACAACTCCGTATTAACGATTGCAATGCGAGTCAACACAACAATAGTTATTGCAGTAATTGCAGTGTATTGTTAGCGAGCCTACTTACTCTTCAGTACAGCTGGGGGGGGCGGTTCCACATACTACAGTTAGCCGCAGGAACATCGCGATCTCAAGGTTTGCTGGGTGGACGCGTGTAGAGACGCAAGCACAAGCTTACGCTCCGAAAATAGCATTTCGCACGTGTTGCTAGTTGGGGGAGCGCAGGTGAGGGGCGGATCACACTGGGCAGACATATGCCTTGCGGGCCGCGGTTTCTTGAATTTGCGCAGAACGGACGAGGCAAAGTCGACCTTCCTCGGAGCTTGGAGTTGGACGAAGCCTTCGACTTCACGTATTTCGTCTGCAGAGAGGGATAGGTCGTTTTGTATTTTTATAAAAGCCGACTCGAAGAGTGGGGAGTGAATGATCGCAGCAGTAGGAGCCAAATAGTCGGTCGTGACGGGGTACTTCGCCGAGCAGGCATCGAAGAGCAGACGAACGTCAGCAAGGGTACACTGCTCGGAATAAATCTTGATGCACACACTATCCAGCTCACGCAGCTTCTCTACGACGGTAGTTATGCGGCGATGGGCATGGCCTCGCGGCACCAACTCTTCCACAGCCTCCACAGTCATGAGCGTATCGCGAATATTGCATTAGCGTTCTACATTTGGAAAGGCGACGCCCACCGCATAGCATTAGCTTTGATGGGTTTGAACTTCGTCACTTTGGCGAGGGCGGCAGCGTTCTTGACATGACGCAGCTGAATCATCAGATTTTGCACTTGATCGATCGCCCCCAGAAACCGTTCGACCGCGAGGTTTAAATCTTTGACTAGCGCAACCAATCAACAGGATTCCGATTAAAGTAGCAAAACTCTGATCGGTCGCGCAGTTGTCTCCGACAACAAAGTGCACAGGCCGATATTCCTGTCGTAAACGCCCACCACAGACGAGATGTGCTCTAAGTGAGCCGGAGCCGTCTGGCCGTCGTCCATCGGCGACAGTGAGAGCAGTCGCTGGTAGCGCTCGCCATTCCACACGTAGACCACAAAGAGACAGGTCCACCTGTCAAACATCAGCCCGAAGGACTCGCCCATCTCCTTGGAAGTGGTATGCCCAATTGCAAGGGCGACGTGACGCATGTAAATCTTCAATGTTTTGACGGTCGTGCGTTGCATTGTCGCCACAGCACATGTCACCTTTTTTCAACTACGGTGATTGGCATATTCCGCTGGGTAAGCCAGTCCATCCATTGATAGATATAGCGTGTAGCTTCATCTACAAAGCCGAACGGTGTGATGAACGGTGTAACCGATGCATGGAGCTCAGTGTACTCGGCAGCATGCTTGCGGTTATGATTGCTGAGGAGGTTGCTGTAGGCCGTGCCGGGCGCTTGCTTCTGAGGACGACCACACGTGTTGCACTCGAAGAGACTTTCGCCGAGGTCGGTGAGGTAGAAGGTGCAGAGTTGGCGGGAGGTTATGATGGCTCGGGGTGTCGGGGGTGGGGGGGGACTTGGAGAACTCGAGGGTGGTGGCAGCTTGTTGCTCGACGGAGGAGAATGAAAAGTGAGGAGGGTGGTGGGATCGGTGAGAAGTGGATCCGGATCATTGGACTGTAATTGTGACAATGGTTGGAGCTTGAAAGATACTGTATTATTCTGTACAGTTTTGTATTAAACTGACTTCATAAAATCAAAAAAAGATATTCCGTCGATACACTACCCGTAATATTATTATTATTCCATTTTCCCATTCCCTGAATACAGATGTCATAAATATAAGAGTACCCAGCGCAGTCAGATACAGCGCCGCTCGTGCAGTTAACGAGAAGTAGTGACTTACTCGCAAGATCCTCTCCCAGAGTTAACCTTTCATTCACCAACGCAAAACCAATCAAATGCACATTACAATACACACAATTACCCGTCACTTATTCTTTTGGACCCTCGGACGGTGGGTCAACACTCCAGTATAACTGGGTTCACCGCTTGAAGGTAACGGTTGGCCTCCAAACGCCCGCTTTTCCTTTTGACTCACGCACCACCTCCGGTTGGAGGAAAATATCAGACCAATATATTGCCCTACTCCATAGTAATCTATCAATAGCTACAGGGGCCAATCACTAACAAACCTCCTAGACTGCAGTTAATTTGGATTGGACCCCCCCCAACTAATCTATGGAATAGTACGGTTCGCTCCCGGTGTACGAGCCCGGGCCCCCGCCTAACTGTGAACTTGACCTTTTGGGGGGTGAGAATCCACATACGCCCCCTACGTACTGTCGGTGTGTCTGGATGTTGGATTTGGGATGTCTCGGCCCTCGGGCGGGTAGCTCCTCATCCGACAGGCTGCTCCGAGCCGGTCTTCTGGCCCCAGGCGATATTCACCTCATATCTGCGTTTTGGCTCGACTTCGGACACTTGATAGAGCAACACATTTTTGACCTCCTACTTCAATTCCGCAGGCGTGATTGAAAGTGGTTAGCAGTAGATTTACCCGAACAAGTAAATCTCGCTGTTTGATTTGTTTAAAAAAAATAGTTTCCAATATTCTATTGACTATTTTCTAATGCGAGAGGCCCCGGTCGTCTTTCATCGCAAGGTTCAATGCTGTTAAACCTCCGGGCGGGGCGGTCAGTCAAGAGTCAAACCTCGACATCCCAATATGACTAGGTTGCTGCTTAGCGATTGGAGGCTTCTTAAATGCTCCCTTTCCAAAACAAATATAACCTCCGGGAGGAGAACAGCTCCCTTGCACGTTGCGCTGCACTTGCGGGACTTGAGGCAAAAGAAATTATGTATTGGTTTATCTTAGTCTAGCACTCTTTTACCTTTGCTAACTGGTCTCTTTGTGAAAGGTATCTTGCGTTTCTGCGTCATTTTCGAAACACATTCTTGTTTATCTTGACGTTTGTATGGTGAGGTGTCCCATGTTCAACTTCGGGGCGCATAATCGATTACCAGGTCCGTGTCACACCCTCGCACGTGGCCTCAACTGACTGGGTGACCGTGGTACTCTTGGTCGACTCTTCGCTCTACACCAGTCTTCTGTCGTACTGTCATTTCACCCTACAGTGCTCGCTGACACTGTGGTACAATGGCCCCACTACAATGTTTCCTACGTGGTCCACGTAATAGTGGTACGTGTGTGGAAAATGGCAGACAAGGTACAATGGCCCCACCTCAACGGAATACATCTTCGCGATGCGATATCACGACAAGTACGTGGGGTGTTGGACCGAAACTTGGCTTAAACAACGCAGAAAAGTATAAACTATCATATGCGCTTTACTCGTGATTTCTTTTCGTTGTTGCGGTTTTCGTTGTATCCAAAAACCTCACTGAACGAGGTTTTCCGTTCCGATTGAGTCAGAGAATGGTGTTAAATGCGATTTTGAGGCGACACTCGCACTATTAATTACCCCCGATTGTTGAGCGGTAGTCCCTCAACGATCCGTATTATTCTTTAACCCTAAACTTTGTTCACCACATGTCGCGTAATATATCTTTAAGTCCAAAACACTATTGTACAAACTACACCGATCACTCTAATTTGTCGTGCTTCACAAATTGTCGTGCTTCTGTACTTTTTCGTGACACGCTGCACAACTAATTTTCTTCAAAGAGCAAAACAATTCTCAAGTACAGCGGATTTGGGCATATCTCTTTGAGCTGAAGCCAATCATGGTCTTAGATTTCTGAGATAGCAAATATTACGGATACAAGAACTGTTCAATTGTTCGACTTTCAATTACAGAGATCACCCTGTGGTCTACTACTCTCTCATTTCTGAAATTGAAATGCTAGTACAATAACTTATCGCAATTCATATATATGTACTAATTTACCGCTTGTGATTGGCTCATCTTTTACGCCAATCGGTACCGGCTGAAAACCTCTACGTGGCGCATCGTAAATCTTCGTGTATTGAATCCGCGATGGACGCTACGGGGAAGACGCTGAAGGCTGTGAGCAGCAGCTTGGGCGGAACCGCCGCCTCGGCCGCCAGCTCCCAGTCACTCCTGAGCTCCCACAGCAGCAGCAACGTGCTGACCACAGATGACGTGGCGGCCGGGAACAATTCTGCAGCGGATTCGCCTGTGACGCTTGCGAGTCTGCAGGAAGCGATCAAGGCGCAGAGAGAGTGGGCCAAGCACATCGTTTTTGACGGGGACGGAAATATTCTCCTCAGCAACACGAAGCCGCTGGACGGAGAGGTCGCGTACGTTGCTACTGGCGTAGAGCAACCTTGCTGCATTATCCGTTAACTGGGTGGGTTTCGTAACATTGTGCTTCGTGTGACTTTGCAGCGGGTTCCTCAAGCTCTTCGACAAGCGTGAAGACACCATGGCGTCGGGTATTGTGCTGCTAAACGAGCAGTACGATGTGCACCGGTGCGGAAATATTTACAAGTTTTCGACGATATGTGAGCTGAAGCTGACATGTATTGTATCTTCCTCTGCAGATTCCACCCGCCGCTTGTGTACGGACGACGTGGCGATCCTGCTCAAGAGGAAGGCGAAGGCATTGCCGTGTGTAAGGTCGCACAGGGCAGCCGCACACTTTTCTGCCTCATTACCTACGTGTATCCGACTCTGTCGGCACGAGCCGTCCCTCAGCTCAAGGAGTTCTGCGAGACCAAATGTGAGCTGGCATTCGCCACTTCCCTCGCTGTTTCACCGTGTTAATTATATTGTTTTGTGTGTCATGTTGCTGCAGTGGCCAAACTCAGCTGATAGTGAAGCCAACTCCACCCTCCTCGCAAGTGTTTTGCTTGGAAAATAAATGTAGAAGCGAGCATGGTTTCATGTCCGAAATGAATAAAGGATTGACGCCGCGCAACTCAGATTTGTTGCCATTGACGCTAGCGCGACAACCCCTGCGACGATCATGCTACATCTCGCGAATCCGAGCCTAGCTCACACCCTATCCATTCGCGAATTGTTTTGCTTATGAGCCCGTGGTGAACCAAGTCGATCGATGTCAATGTTACCTTTGCGACAACCTACTTGTGTCGTTCTTGCGTGTTGGTCTCGGTCTTTACGTAGGGCACCCGCCAATAAGCCGTAGCGACGTAAAAAGAGCTATATCTACCGAGACTCAGCAGGAGGCAAGCAGTCCAAAAACAAGATGCTTACTCACAACCCACAGGCTGTCGCAGTGGCATCGCTGCCTAAAGGCAGTGGCGGAAGTTTGTCACCCTTCGGCAACTCGTTCATAGCTGGTGCTTTTGCGTCTTCCCAGCGCTAGTGTTCTGAGCTGCTACTTTTGAAGTGATGTTCATGCGATTCATAACCCCAACACAAAGGAATCGCAATCTTGCTGCCCTCGTACATTTTGCCGTCCAAGGCCGCTCCGGACCGGAGCAACGCCTGCAATCGCCGCCGGCATCCAATCGCCGCGGACCCATTTACCGATTTGAAGTTGAAGCCGTTCTCGGTCGATAGTCGTCTAATCACTTGCCTAAGTAAGTATCCTACCAGCAGATTGGCTCGGCCGTTTACCCAACGGCAACTTTTCGTACTGATTGCAGTTATTACAAGTTCCAGCTATCTGCAAATCTAGCCTCAAGTCGCCTCCCATTGGACCGTGAAACGGTGTAGAGGGCGCGTCACTGCCCGACGTCACCCGCCCCATCACCCCTAGAACGGCAACAGCAACAAGCACAAGGTTCCGCTATGATACACCGCTTTAACACCTGCGCTGTCCGCCGTTGCTGAAGGTCATTTTACAATTCCCTCGGCAACGAGCAAGTCCTTCTCCCACCCCAGCTCCGTCGTCGCCATGACCGTCGCAAACCACACGCCCAAGAAGTCCAAGCTGGTACTGGACGGCGAGTCGCTCTGCGCCGAAGACCTGGTCACGCTGTCCAAGGGCAGCACCAAGATCTCGCTCAGCGAGGAGGCCTGGAAACGCGTGTCCTGCGGCCGCGACGTCGTGGACAACATCCTCAAGGACAAGACGCGCGTGGCCTACGGCATCAACACGGGCTTCGGACTCTTCTCCAACGTCATCATCGGCCCCGAGAAGCTCACGGAGCTGCAGGAGAACCTCATCCGCTCGCACTCGTCGGGCACGGGCGAGCCGGGCGAGCCGCTGTCGCCGGCGCAGACCCGCATGCTGCTCGCGCTGCGCATCAACGTGCTGGCTAAGGGCCACTCAGGTATCCGCGTGCACACGCTGGAGCAGCTCGTAGACGCCTTCAACGCCGACTGCCTATCGGTGGTCCCCTGCAAGGGCACGGTCGGCGCCT
>JAHQIV010000021.1:0-52114 GCA_030463285.1 Phytophthora europaea | reverse complement strand
GTGATGTGGTCTACCTGAATGTATCCATTAGTGCATGTTGCACTAAGGTGGAGGTGGACCGAATGTGTAGCCCCGCTACATCTGGAATTAACAGGCAATCCCGCTAAGAGGAGCACAAAAAGAGGAAGCTGGAATAATACATGTAACTAATTGCGATCGTTCCCTTTGTTGCAAGAAAATTCTACCACTACTTTGTCTTATTGTGCCTTTCAGGCCTTTTGGCGGATCGGACTTTAAAAACTGACTTTCTTATTGTAGGACTAGGTGTAACCTACCGAAATATAGCTCAAAATCCACAAGTTATGATCAGTTTTGATTAAATTGGCCAATCAGAATGCTCGAGTCTGCAGTTCGAGATCGGACTTTTATCCCACTAAAAAACTGGCCTTGTCTGAATGGCCGGAGCTCGCCCGGCATTCAGAGATTTCGTCAAAAGCGAGAGTTTAAGATGACCTACTCAACTGACATGCGTTGGAGAGGCATCGTGCTCATCGACGTCTACTCGATTGACACTGCCACTGTAGCTAGCGTGCTAGGCTTCTTTGACCGTAGTCTAAATCGTTGGTACAAGCAGTTTCGCACGACTGGTAATGTTCTTAAGGCTGAGGTCCGTGCGAAGACGTCACGATGGCCCCGTGACGTTTGTGCATTCGTGGGGCACTATGTCAAGGAACATCCGTGCTTCTACTTCGAGGAACTCCGCTACGAGCTGCGTTCGCGCTACAAGGACTCTATCTGCGTTTCTGACTCTACAATATGCCGCGCTCTACGTTTCGACCCGAAACTAACGCGAAAAGTGCTCACCAAGCGTGCAAAAGAGAGCGTGCCGCGCGAAAGACGTGAGTATGTTGACCGGCTCGCTCCATTTTACAGTGGACCCGACCAGCTCGTCTTCATCGACGAGACTTCAAAGGACGGCAGGTAAGTTTGACGATGCCGATGATGCACTGCAGGTCTAACTTAAACTGTTGTCTATATTGTTGTTTCATAGATCTGTACTGCGTCGGTATGGCTGGTCTCCCAGAAACACCCCTGCCCATGTAACCCACCCTTTCAGCCGCGGCAAGAGGGCCTCAATTCTGGCTGCGATGGACGTCCTAGGATTTTTGTGTGGGGTGACCTGGAGGGGACTTGTACCCGTGCTGGTTTTCATGATTTTTTCAAGATTAAAATTTTACCGTTTCTCAACCCATGGCCACTACCTCGATCGATCGTGGTGCTGGACAATGCCAAAATCCACATGTTCAAGGAACCCCAGGCGATGATTCATGAAACAGGAGCATTGCTGTTTTTTCTACCCCCCTACTCGCCCGATCTCAATCCGATTGACGTCGGTTTCTCACTGCTCAAGCGCTGGATTCAACGCCACGCTAACATGGCGTTTTGCGAAGACCCACTTGCAGTGGTGCGCGTTGCCATGTACGCATGCACTCGCCAGAAAGAAGAGGTAGGAGATAATTTGTACAGACACTGTGGTTACAAGCCAAACGCTTTGTCAATTAATGAAATTTAGATGCAAAGTGGTCCTCTTGGCTTCCGTTTGGTTCTTAGGCATCTAGATGATCCGTGTCTTCCATGCTGAGTGCAGGCGCTGGAGTGGTTAAGCTCGTGGGAGCGCGGAATGGGGGACGCAAGCTGTAGCAGGGAAGAGCAAGCGCCGCTCTGAGGTCACTCACGTTCACTTGCATCGCGACGGGAACGTCCTGGATCTTGACGCGCACGAGATGGTACGCTGCGCTCGCTAGCTACTGCTCCGTGCTTTGGGATCCTTCCATCTCATCCTGCTGGATGTCCACGTGCAGCAGCTGCCGGAAAATAGTATTGTCGGGCACGACGAGAGTAGCTCCGTCCGGGAGCCTTGCTTGCGTGACGGCCATGTAGGTCTTTGATGCAGGGCCCGCTGCGATTCCTTGCTCGCGCATGACTTCTGCCACCAGTGGCATCTGCTGTTGAACGCGCGCAGCAGTTGCCCTTCGAAGTGATGTCACTTGTTCAGCGAGCTTAGGCTCGTAGATGTAGAGTTCAAGTCTGAAACCAGCTTGGCCCCAGCTTCGCAGTCTTGCCTTGCGCCACGCCGTCTCGAGCTGGACTTGCATCGCGTTGCTGTCGTTGCAAAGCACCTGATAGTCCTTCTGATACGCATTGTTAGTCGGCTTATAGTAGATGATGAACTCTGGGCTCCATTGCCCTGGTAGCACGCTCTCAACGTGATTCTTGACCTTAGCTCGAAGCACGGGATACCCTTCCGCTACATCGAAGACGAACGTTGGTGAAGGAGGAACCTTGTTACCACCAGATCCGTATGCATGTCCATTCTTGATGAACACACGGCACGTCAGACCATCCGGAAGAGGTAATGTTGCTTGCATGGCAACACTGGAATTGATCGCTTGCCTTTCACCTCAAGACCTACCGACAATCTGCTTCCACTCTCTCCTTTGCAAGCTACTCTCTTCCACGACCATGCCATATGCTGCTGCATCCATGTACGCGCTGCCTTTGCCGTTGACCTTAATGTGGCTGGGTTCACCGTAAACTTGTTGTTGCTGCACATGAACACCTACACACACGCACAATTATGGGATTAGCAAAAGCTCATGCCCGTACCTCATTGCCTCGTCCTCTCTCCCGCTCGCATAAGACTTGCACCTGTGCCTCACGCCCTAGCTGCCGTCGCACATCATTTGCCTTCGAGAGGAATTGAACCTCTATCCCCGCGCGCGGAGCTTTCCCATAAAGCTACGAAGGCGCTAAGAGCGGCGACACCAGCTGGGTGCGATCAACTGTCGAGTGCAGGTGTCGGTCTTGGCAGTCTTGGCGTTGCCCGTGTGCCCTGAGCGTCGCTCTCGTCCTCGGCTTCCTTTCGTTCCAGCTTTTTCTTGAATGCGTGAGAGGTAGAGGCTCTCTCCCACGAAATGAAGTGTCACTTCCTGATTCGATAATATGTTAGGGGTCGGGTACGTTTTATGGGTGTCTCCGCCCTGCTTTACAAAAGTCCGATTTCCTTCGCAAGTACCGATGTAGCCTGTGCGTAGGCTCGGCAAAAAGTCAGAAAAGCACGATACATGCTATGGAAGTCGTGCTGAAGCAAACGCTCTTCACAGCCCAACGTATCGACGTCAACGACGCAACTTGACTGAGCTTGGCTGGGCCCTGTGAAAGCGTTTTCAGAATTTTGACAAAAGGAGAGTGGTGCGAGCAAGTACACCTTTTACCAGGCACAATGACCGTTTTTTCAAGCAAAACGGATTGGGCGCGCTCGTGCAACTTAATAGTTAGATGTAAAAAGGACAATTGCAAGGCAAAGTGGTTTTCTGATATATTTTTCCAAGTAAAGTGGTTAGTATTAAAACTACTTACCCAGCTCCATATCTTCACAACGCTCGGCAAGAAAAATGCTTTTGAAGCAGTGTCGCTCCATGCACCAAACCAAGCGCTGCGTCAAGACCTCCTTGCTGAGTTCCACGGCCTCTTTCATGATCGGCATTCTGTGCGAAGCTAGCGAGTCGTACTCGCCTCACACATGCAACTAACACCGGCGGTTAGCTAAATGCAACTTCACGCGCGCCTTCAGAGAGTTGAAACAGCCCTCAATCGCGTTGCACATTGGGCTGTATGGAGCCAGACGCAGGATGACCAACTTGTTGCTGTTGACGATCCCGTCAGCAACAGGTTGTTCACGGGCCAGTGCCTCCACCTGGCTGTGGGCAGGGGCAATGTCAGTGACCACGACAACCTTTTTGCCTACACAGCACTCCTTGTACTCGTCCGATTTGAGAGCTGCCACGAACAAGTCCGCCACGAACCGCGCATTCTCCTCCATGCGGATGGACCCTACGTGCGTGCACAGCAACACAAGTCCGTCGCCGGGCGACACGCCGCACTGCACGTGGAAATTATGCCCCTTGGACGGTGGAAGCATTATGACAGCACACTCACCTGCACGAGCCCATCCTTGGCTGCGAGCCAGGTAGATGTTAAAGTTGGTCTCGTCGTGATACCCGATCATGTCCCCGGCAGACACATGCTTGTTCAGCGCCTTTACCATCCACGTTTCCTTGCTCACAGCGTTGTTCATGGTGGCCTTTTCGATCCGAAGGTCCTTGACCGTGTATAGCATGGCGTGCAGCGCGTGGTGGATGGAGGAGATGCTCACATCCACCGACATGCCACTGAACAGCCTGTCCCTCATGACGGTCATGGTCATGTCCACCTGCTTGTCCAGATACTCCTCGAGCTTGGACATGACCTTGACCGACATCTTGACGCACGCGTCTCGCACGCCGCCGTGCGGAAGCTGCTCAATCCCACCCTTTGCGACGATGCGACGGGCAGTAGTGACGGACACGGCATTACTGGCAGCGAAACCAAGCCAGTCTTGGCCGGCCAAGTAGGCGTCGAGCACGCCCTTCTTGGCGCTTGTGCGCTCGTATTGTTTCGCCTCCCGCGAGATGGGAGGTGGCGTTTGCGGGAGCGGCGTCTGCGGGAGTGGCGTCGTGGTGGGTTGTGGGACCATTGCCGAGGCAGAGAGCTGCAGCAGGTGTGCCGCGGAGGCTTGCAAATAAGAAAATGCCGCCGCAGTGGTGGCGAACAGCAGCTCCAGTGAAGGGATCACTCCATCAACTTTCTATTCGATCTACAAACGGAACGGGCAGGTCCACCTCTCAGGCGCTTCAACATAGATCATGTTTGCATATTACGACTTGCGTATCGGATGGTAAACTTGGAATCGCAGGGTGGTGCGATTTGACACTTGTTGGCCCTCCGTCTCGAGGTCGGCCAATATCTTCAGTAGATGTTGCGAACAGAGAACGGCGGTTCTTTGTAAAATATGCTATTGGAAGAAGAGCAGAGCTGATTATCCTGAAGGGTCTGGGCAACGTTCTATTTGGTGGGGAAAGTGGAAGAAAGTCTCTCGCGGTTAAAGATGCTGAAGCTACAGCATAATGAGTACGTTGGTGCGGGATATAGTTTGCTGAGAGTGAGCCACTTCATTGCTATTCAATTTGTACAGGGTGAAACGTTTTGTTTACCACAAGACTATTCGTCGCGATGCTATTCTTGCGTGTGACCTTAGCTGGGTGTATTGAATTCCGTTGCTTCGGCGTGTGAAGCTATATCGCTTGGGTCAGAACGTAAGCCTCATTGATGCTCGCTATACCCCTCAACGTAATTATGCCAGTGCGAGGAGATTCCTATGGTCAATCAGGGCTGTCTAAAATACTGGGGCTTGTCTTACCTGGACGGGACCAATCGGGACCGCATTTGTAACCGGTCTGTCCCGCTAAAAGTCCCGGCTGGCACCAGTCGCCGATCTGCCAGCACCCACACGCATTGCCGTCTTCACGCGGAGTGCTGTAGCAGCTTACGATATCGCGGAGGACTCGCAATGCATCCACTCTCACGCGGAGCGCTGCAGCAGCTTACCATGTAGCAACATATATGTTTCGGTAGGAGAACCGGCAAGTGATCGTATGAGACAACGCAAAACGAAAAGAGACTTATCCACCATTTTGAGGATTTTAGCTACGACCAATCAAAGATTTAACCACATAAGTGAAGAGCCGAGCAAAAACTGGTTTTGTATTTTTACAAGCACACATGTTCATCCGAAGTTCGCATCCCCACTCGGAAGTGAACTCACGCGATGCGCGCGGCCTTAGCGGTGATAAAGCAGTATTGCTGCTCCAGTGACAGTTGGTGGACGATGTTCTATCAAAACGTGAATCTATGAAGGCATGTAGTGATGCGAACTGAGCAGTAGACGATAGCTCAAGTGTGTCAGCCCGTACCTAAACGATAGTTCCATATGGCTATTTCATTGAAGTTCTCTGGTGATGCGAAGTTATCTTTATCACCGAATTTGAAGGTGTTCGGTGCGTTATTGGCTAGAATCGTTTGCATATTCGTAATCAGCGCCAAAATTTACCCCTTGTAAGCCAACAAAAATGCGAACTTAAGGCAAACTTCAAATTTCAATTTTGTCTTAAGTTCGGATATTATATTATCTTGGCGGGAACTCAAGTTTTCACTATAACAAAAAAAAACAATCGAAAGCTCGCAACGAGCTCTTTCGAATGCACTAGCTAACTAAGGAAATAGCTTTAACACCCGGTATTTTTCGTTTTGCGTTGTCTCATATATGCTGAGGGTGGGAGCCGAAAGCACATCACCCTGCAATAAAGCCATGTTGGTACTAAACTCTGCGTGACTAGGTATGGTGTTTTGATGCCGTCAAACTATTCTCCACTAAAGAAGTCGTCGAGCGCCATGTTACTCCGGAGGGGGGGGGGAGCACACATCGGATTAATTGATCCAACCCCGCAGCGTTTCTTCTTTCACCGGCAACTTTTGCACGACGATGATCGACTTCTCTTGCATAGAAGTGGAGCCGACGTCACGACTTCAGGCACTCGGCGCCGTTTGTTCTTCACCAGCTTGATGAGCAGAGCACAAGGGTTCTCTCGAGCTGCTCAGAATGCGCTCAATGTATTTCCCATGGATCATCTTTCATTTGTGAAGATCTCGTGGAGTTGATTCGGCCTTTGAAAGCTCAAAGCTCACGTCCTCGTCCGTCATAATTTCAGGTGAATGATGTCGATGCGATGAGTCTGCCGGAGTCGGTGGCATAGCAGGTGGCGTTGAAGCTACCGAGAATGCCTGGGTGGCGCCTTCGCCAGATGCAGGTTCAAACTGCACTGCAAGTGGTTGGAATTGACTTAGTCGTGAAGCCGATTCCTCGCTAGACGTACCGCAGTGTCCAATCTTCGTTTCGGAGGCTCGTAATAATGACTGACTGCGAGCACAGGCGATAGTAATTTGCACCTGTTTTGGTGATGTAGGTGTATCTGAGGTGGGCGAGGACACGCTCGTCTCGATTGCTTCTCTAGAGGCAGACACTGAGTCAATCACAGTTGAGCTAGGTGAAGTGTTCTGTTGAGGTGGAAATTCGAGCTTGATTTTGAGACTCGTGAATAGGTTGCTGGAGCGTTTGAGACTTCCCGATTTGCGCGTGAGAATTGCCTCCTCCTTGAGGAACATACCATCACATACTCGGCTTAAATCATACAACTTGCAGAAGAGCTTCTTTTCCCCTTTGAAAAGCCTCGAACCGCGTATTGCATCAGAGTGCTGTTCCAGAAAGAAACGCTCGTAGGCAGAAGCATTAGAAGTCACTGGACAGTTCTGGTGGAGAGTGAACAAATTGACACGAAAACTGGAGATGGGCTTTGCTTCAGATTTCTGGGCAGACAACGATGCTATGTTCGGAACAATGGTAGCGTAACTGCGCTGCCGCAGTGCTAGAGCTATGTTTGGGCTATTTGCTACCATCAGGTTTACATTATTGTTGTCACGAGCAGATATATTCTGACCACGGGAATTCCTTACACTCTTGTTCAACTTGAATCTACCGGAGTAGCTCGTACGCTTGCGAAGTAAATCCTGCAGCTGGCTCGTAGCTGTTTGCATCCAAACTTAGTGAAGCAAGAAACGCATGCGGAGGGAGACGATAGGTCACTACAGAAGTTGTGCTCAACAGCCCTTTCACGCTGCAAAAGTGGTTCTGCGGTGCCAAACGTGCTGCTTCAACGTTGCCTGAATCCACGTGTAATTGTGCGAAGTCAGTATATGATGCAGATCGAAATTGCGGCTAATCCAACGGCTCTGCTAGAATGGAGAGGACAACCCTATTTGTGGAGACTGGTGATGAGCGTCGAGAACGAAGGGCAGCTTGACCAAGCGAAACGAAGTATAGTGCGCCTAAATCAGGATTCCAGCCAAAATCTGATCCGACGCGTAGGTTGTGCTGCACGATACAAATGTCGAGAATCCGCAAGCCAAGGTTTCCTCCTTCGGGACTTCACTGCGAGGGGAAAATTGACTTGATTAGCTTGGAGAGTTAGACCCCCTGAAGCTCCTAATTCTGAAGTCCTACCACGGGACAAAACCTTATCAAAGGTTAACAACCCGTCCTAAAATGCTTCCTACTGTTAATCAAGTTTGACGAAGAAGAGATAACAATTCTCGCTGGCAGCCTGGCTGCTTCTTCTTCGTGAAGCTCTGAGCTCGGTGCTGCTCTGAGCGCTGGGCGGCAAAACGGCGAATGACTGACTCGCCGTTTGCCTCCGGGTTGGAAACCCCGGTTAAGTTCTTCGAGTTTCTTCGTACTTAACCGCACACTTTCCTCCTTCGGGACTTAACTGCGAGGGCCAAGTTGACTTGATTAGCTTGGAGAGTTAGACTACCTGGAGTTCCCCCTCCGAGTGCTGCGTGTCAGGTTTAGCACGATGCATTGCTCGTGGCACTCTCAGCCAGGTCGAGGCCTTGATCATACAACTTGCCGCGTCTCGAATCATTCCAGGTCGTAGTCTGGTGTAGACGGTAAGCAACAACTAGTCCACCGACCTAGTAGTGACCAGGTCACTCTTGCCCGCTGCCTGTAATGCACAGGCTCCTCCAATGCGGAGCGAGAAAATAGAGTAGTCGGATCGCGGTAGATCCATGTCAGTAGCTGACAGCTTGATGCGATTGGCCACATGTGCCTTCTTGATTGTTCTGGCAGTCGAAAATGAGGTACGATCCCACCTTCCACCCTGTCGAGAGCCAATGTGCTGAAATGCTTAGGCATTGTCTGGCCGCTGCCACGGGGAACAGATGTGCGTGGTTGGACTTGTAGTGGCGTGCCCTGGGCTTCGCGGTCTCCCTTGTGTGACTCGAAGATCACCTCCACTGACGTCGCTTCCGGTTCCACACGTCCGACCTGTGTTCCTAAGTTGTCTCGTAGAATGATGTTGGCCGCTTTCACGCAGTGGGTCCGAATGACCCCCGTCGATTTGTCACTTGTTACCGGGCCCCACAGCTCTGAGCTTCGGTTGAGAAAGAAGTACGCTAGGACGATTGATCCCTACATCAGGTCACTATCTGTACCGTGTCGGGCTCTGAGCTCGTACATCTTGAGCAGCGTCGGTGTAGAAACTGGTTGCTTCCGGTCCACATGACCGTGGGAGCGCTTGTATCCTTGGGCGATGAGTTCAAATTCCGGATCATGGTAATCGAGTTTGGCGTTCCGAACTGCCTTATGTGCGAATGCCACCGCTGCCATTTTTCCGTTGAATGTCTGGTACTTGTTTCCTTTCCTTGCCTTGTTGTGTTCTTCTGAAGCGCACAATGCCGCGAACAGTCCAACCATTCGCGCTTGTTGTGCCCTGGGCAGTTCGTCAATCCACACGGGGAATCTGAAGTCGCTGCAGAAAGTTTCCCGGAACTTGAAGTTCCTGCTGTAGCTTCCCGCTGTCATGACTGAGACTTAAGCCTGCTTGAGTTGGTCTCGCTTTTCCTCCACGCACCGGCGTCTGACGCAATCTGTTGCATACAGCTATAGTCAGTACTGGTATCCCCGTGGATGTCGCCCAGTGAAGTCTGTTCCAATCTTTGTCGAATCATGTGCGTCGTGCAGTGCAGTCTGCATCGAGCCTGGCTCAAGGCACACTGTCGCAAGGCATGCTGTCCTTCCGGGGACTTGCAATTCATTTTGTCGATCCGTCCTGTGATCCATCGCTCGCCGAGTATGACGACGTGGCACCAGGTGCTCTCCGTAGATAGGCTTGGCCCCCACGTGTCCGTGACGCTGGTCAAGGCATAACCAAGCTTGTTGCCGTCTCGGGCCTGGCTCCGCTGTTTGAGGAGTAGACGCTCCTGGAGCTTTAAAGATTGTATTCTTCGCCACTATCACCGGCCATACCTCGTCGAAGGCCTTGGTGTGGTCTAACAGGTTCATCGACATGCCCGCGAATTCAGTCTGGAATACGAGAGTTTTCTACCATTGCAGATCCTTCCGAAGGAACTTTGTCATCGGATCACCTACACTCGCGAGACTTTGACAACGGTTCTGAACCACCGTCAAGCGCTGGATGAATGGCTTCTTGATCGGGATGAAGCTGATCACGTGTCGGAGGACGCCGGCAACGCTGTCCAGTTGCTTTCTCGACAGGAAATCCGTCCCCAACGTTTTTGTTAGGACGGATCGCAGTTTGTCAATATTCCTCTGTGGAACTGTGATGTACTCGTCAGGGATGTTCCACTCAATTCCCACAGCATGGAAGGAGCGTGACCAGGTCGTGAATTTGCCATCATGCCAGCCATCTGAGCCGAACACCAGCTTGACCCCGTCTCTGAGCCGCTTCTCGGCCTTCTGAAGGCGATCACCGACATCGACTTCAATGAGAACAATGTCGTCTACCGAGTGGAATGACCAAAAGGGCTCCATCTGCCCGAGCACTATGGATTGTCCGGTGCGCAAGTAGTGGCGGACGGCTTTCCCGAAGACGGCGAAGAATCCCGGTGAAGATGTCCATCAGAAGAGCCAGCGACGCTCTGTGCGTCCGAGATAACATCCAGTGATGAAGCCGAGGTACATGGCACCGTAGCAGCACGCAGACCAACGTACGACGCCGATGGGTCCGAGCTGCCGATGCGTTGTACGGCCAATATAATATCCGGTAATGAAGTCGAGGTGCCGCCATGTGTCAGCACGCATACCTTCATCTGATACAATTTGGCCTGAGATGCCGACGCGTTGTAGCGTTCGGTTGGAGCGACCTGACCGAATCGCCATGCACTGGGCGGAATACAGCAGCGAAGTTGGAGGCTTACCACAACGACACAGCATCTTGGATCGTGTAGAGCGCCTGGTGCAGTTTATCCGCCAGGTGGATCTGTGTCGTAGGGCCAGCTCGGGACCTCCCCCCTGGGCGTCCTCATGGACCACGAGCCGATTTCGATGGTATGCACCCGGTGCACTGGAAGACAGGAAGTACTCGAAGAGCCGGCTGAAGATGACGCCCGAAAACAAAATCATTGTCGCCACCTTGGCGGCACGATAATGGCTGCGATAGCGCTCTTGCCAGAAAAGGAACTAAACTCGATCGTGCGGATATATGTTAGTAAGCCAAGAGCCAACAGAGTTCGTACCTGCATCTTGGTCCTGGAACCGTGACCAACTCATTGGGAGAAGGCCGGAACAGGTTGTTTCCGGCCGGTTGTTGCCCCTGGGGCGGCCGGACCAGTGGCTATCCCGCCTGGCGGAGCGTGAACGACGACGGGAAAGGCTCCCGGAGCGAGATCTCGAACGGCGTGTCGACGCAAGGAAGATACATGGTGAGCGCGCAGAGTACCATGGTCAAGCCAACGTGATCGAGAGCGGACCATCTGGGCTGGGGAGAAAAGAAACGGTCGCCCCGGTGCAGCGAACGGGGCCGAAATCGACGGCCGTGTGATGCCGCAAGGTGAAGCTCGGACCCAGGGCCGTGATGCGGGCGAGAAGGCGAACGTGCACACGCTCTGGTCGGGTAACGAGCATAATGGAGCTCCGCGCCACTAAGGGCTTGGACGGACCCTGGAGGCGATCGTTAGCGCTCAAATCCTGCGGGCCGTATTAGCGAGCCTGAGACGTCAGCGCCTGGCGCCGGTCCCCGAGTCGTAGAAGTCACGTGCGAATGGAAGCGAGAAAATCCAGGAAGAGCCGACGCACCAGCCGACGGAGCGGCCAATGGACTATGGATAACCACCACGGAAGCCGACAGAACCGAAAGTTGTGATTGGAGGGCAGTGTTAGTTGCACGCTGCTCCATGAGTGTCTCTCCGGAGAGACCGGCCATGGGCTGATCGATTTATAGGGTCAAGGACCCAGGGCCTAGCCCTTGCGTAGCAGTGGCGGGAATAATTCCACTTATTGAGCGCATGGCGCTAGTCGGCGATGCGAAGGTAGCGGCGTCGAGAACAGATCGCCTGACGTCAAGTCGGTTTCTGCCCGGGCACAACGTAGACCGACTGGTGTAAGGTGGTAACGTCCGGGACGCGTTGCCATCTTCGAAATCCATGGACGTACTGGATGGATGGACCACACTCCACGCATAGTCCGCAGGAACGATGGCCGTCCTAGTGCCAGGCGAGGTCACATACGCGACCGTTTGAGTACCCAAATCCACCGTGCCTTCCACCCCAGGGGCGGGGAAGGCTTGAGTAAGGTGCGTGCGTACAGACGCGTGGTCCTTGGGCGACGAGGTGCTGAGGAACCGCGCGGCGGTGTCAAATCGAGTGGTCTGCAACCTCGAGAGGGGGGTAGAAACCCAGTACCAACTCGTCCCTCGAAATAGCTTGGCTGCGAACGTCAATCAGGGGACGGCGACCACCTGGTGGCGCTCCTCGGTGTAGCCGAGGATGACTACCATGCAGATGTTGCCTGGAGCAGGTTGATGTCGTCCACGAAGGCTATAGGCGGTAGTCGAAGACTTGGCCACGTCAGACGTGTGCTTCGCGAACTTGGTGTCGGCGCGCGGCGATATAACAAGACAAACTGGGTGAACCAAGAAAAAAACGAAAAACAGACAGTAGCAGACGCTCCTGGAGCATGCTGGTCAGGTTGAGAGAAGTCTGCGACAAACTTCAGTGCGGAATCCAGTATGGTACCTCAAACGTGCGCTCGAAGAGCCGGATCGATGTCCTCGAAGCTCTCACCAGGGAGAAGAAACGTCAAGAAGACCTGCTAGGCAGGTCGTTTCGCACCGTCAGCATCGTCGAAGCAGAGACCCGGAGCCTCTGATCGGAGTGAATGAAACAATTGTCGCTGACAGCCTGGCTGCTTATTCTTTCCGGAGCGCTGCGCTCGATGCTGCTCGGAGCACTGGGCGGCAAAATGGCGAAAGACTAGCTCACCGTTTGCCTCCGGTTCGGAAACCCCGGGTGAGTTCTTCGAGTTTCTTCGTACTTAACCGCACACTTTACGGAGACTGGCCGCGCAATAAGCATCTTTAGGCAGGCATGAAATCCCTTGTCAAAATTACTCGGATCTGGTGTCCGCCTTCAGTGTATGTGTTATCGTCCACGTACAGGCCCCCGCTTTCGATTTGGCAATTTTTGCTGTCGTAGCAGCCGCACCATGTAGCTTCGGAGGAACAAACGTCTGCCGCGCTGAGACTTGTCGTAACTTGGCGAAAGCAAAGAGCCATCTCCGCGGGCATTTGACTGTGTGCAAAGCTTTATTCAGCTCCATGTACACGTACTTCTTGCTGGGTGACTTCACCTTTTCCGAGATACGTTGCATAAAGTGAAACGAGTCTTGCTTGACGGTGACACACTTCTCAAAAACATCATCCACCATACCTTTTACTCCCGTTGCGTTCTCACTAACAAGGCAAATGTAATTAACTTCATCGTTTTGCATACAAACTGACGGCTTTATCCACCACAAACGGGAGTCCGTCACCTCGATAATATCTAATTTAGTCAAGCGACGCCCAGCCATTTAATCAACTTCATTCTGGGGTCCAACAAAATGCTGCACCCACGGCGCAAGTGATGACTTTAGTGTGGCTGGATCAAACTGAGGTGTGGAGTTTGCTTGCCGAAAACCTGATGAGAAAGATGCAGGCGAATAGAGCAGTTCGAAAAAATCATTCCGTAAAATATTGTGAGAAGCTTAAAGTTTCGACAGGGAGTGGCAAACGTGAAAGCATGTCGGGAGCTAAGATGCTACTACTTGGTACAAAGCACACGATGGCGGGGATTAGGCCAGATATACCGGGTTCGATCGTCGGAGTCGGTAGTATACAGCTGCTAGTAGTGCAGCTGCCGCCACCGGCATCATTCGAGCGAGTCCGCTTGAAGAGTGATGCCATCATGCACCATTTTCATGAGGCTCTTTGCGTAGCCTGTCTTATGGCTCGTGAGGTACGGGAAATACAGTAGCATCTCCACGCTACGCTGGAGGTACACCGGCGACATGTTTGGGAAAACATCGTCTGTTCGCTCCAGTGCATTGGCACTAAATCTACTGTAGGTCAACCTTGCTCTCCACATCCTGTACGCCTCGATGCTTGTACTCCTTCAGGCGTGTGGTGCATAGAAAACAAGACGTGACGCACCGAGGGTTTTGCCAAGCCTCCATACACTGGGATACACACCACGATAGGATATTGAACAGGTCTGCGAGTGGGACCAGAACCTCTAGCTGCTGCTGTGCTTCGGGAATGATAATCTGCAGCGGAAAAACATTGGATTGGAGGGCTGCTTGGATTCCAATCCAATGTTTTTCCGCTGCAGATTATCACTTGCATTCCATCGCTGCTGGAAGTCGTTTTTGTGTGGGAGATCGTGATGTGCTTATGTCACCTGTATTATCTTTTAAGTGTCAAAAATATTAGTTTCTACGGCGTTGGAGCAATTTCGGAGCGAACAATGCGGAGCGGAGTGAAGATGTCGGGGCCTGCCGCCCCCAATAACTAGTCAATCTACTAAATAAGATGCAGCTTCAGTTCTGATGAATTATCCTTTTGATTGTTTATAGGATTTTGTCGCTGATGATTACGTCGTTGTTTTAGTGGGCACAATCTTCTCACGTTTGCTATGCTCGGAGCTTGCATTCAGAAACAACAGGGAGAGGGGGTTCTGACGCGCGTAAACAAAGATTTGTGTGTTCTAGCGGAATCCAGTGGAAATTCAACTGCAATATCCTGTGGCACGCGCCGGCACGAGCAAGGCACGCGCCTTGCGCGTGCCTTGCTGTCGGGACCTAGCTTAGTACACTACGAAGTGCAATCACAACAGCGATCTCCTCACAGCGAAAATTCATGCGTCGAGAAGTGGACGCAATGTGCTCTTCGAGTTGATTGACTAGGCTGTTGTGCCGAGCAAGGCGCATACGCTGGATACTCATTTCTTCTAATTAGGTGCGAGATTGGTATCAGCCAGTGCTTCTATCTCGCAGAAAAGTGCATAAAGATGAGTCATCGAATCGCTGTGGGGCTTGACGCTTGCTTAACCGCGAACTGGCATTTTACGTGGCTGCCCTTCAAGAAGTGTTTTGACGTTTTGTTACCTTATCACCATCCAGCGCTGCTTCCAGCGAAGAATGTTGAGCACCAGTTAGTGTCTCAGGGATCATACACACACCCAAGCCGTTGCCGGCGTCTACTGTGGTCAGTTCCTGTGCTGCTGTTGAAGGCTTACCACTGTGTCTGACATCAACTTCATGATAGTTTCCTTGTAGGCTTTGCTCTGGTTGGGCTTCTTGGAGAGTGCCGTTGACATGTTGAGTGTGTTCCACCGGAGACGTTTAATCCAGTCATCACCGTCTGTCATTTTGCTGGTTCTGAGTGCCGCATCCTGATTCTATTTCAGTTGACCAAGAAATCTGCTCTTGAGAAGAGGGGCTACCCGGTTCGGGTTCAGTATCAGGCTCTTCGTCGCTGACAACAACTTCGACAGGAATTTCGTCTCGTTGATGATGTGTATTTTGGTCAGCACTCACAGGTGATGCTTGCTCCCTCTCGATTTCAGCCAGCAGCGCTGCGTCGGGTGGGACTTTCTCCTTATTTTCGTCATCAACATCGTCGCTATACTGGTCTTCGCCGCGACCAACTTCTCAGAGCTTATGCTACATCTTCGGTAATGCAATACACATTGGCAAGATGGCCCAATGGCCGAGTCCAATTCCGTAGTCTAGAAATTCTTCCAACTCGGCGTCTTACTTTTCTACTGACATTCCAGCAAGGTCTTCATAGTCAAGAAGCTCGGGATGATTTGGATCGCCGGCTCTTGCAGGGGACAAGTCGTCTGGCGCTTAAACGCTTTTTTCCCGTCAAAGTTTACTACCGTCGCATCACATTCGCTGTCACCACCGTTCACTGCGTTGGACATCGATTCAGCGACCGATAGTGTAGCCATCACGATAACGATCCTTGTACAATATATCCTCGTTGATAGTTGCGTGTTCCACGCGCTGAACGAACGTGCTGGCTCGAAAAGTACACTTGATATCCAGCATGACCATCCAAATAAACAACAAGGAATCCCAATCGACAATTGGCATCAAGATTCCGGCGAAATGGCGCTGTCGCTTTGTGCACGTACGAAATCGATCCAAACTTCTTAATGCGATGTAAGTCAGGTTTCCCCCATCATCAAGTAGTAGGGTGTTTCTTCGTTGCATGATGGTACGAACGATGCCGTAGAAACCCAGCCATCACCAGCGCGTTCAGCCTGAACGTTTTCAGCAGTCCGGACGCGATCAGCATGGTCTTTAGCGTATGAACCGCGGTCTGATGCACTCGCTCGCACGGGTAGAGGTGCGAACGGTGGAGAGGTTCGGCTTCAACTCGATTACTTTGCCGCGATATCACTTGTTCAACTCCTCATTTACGAAGTCTTACTGCCAGTTTGAGCTCATAACTCTGTTACGATTCAAGTCTGCAGCGCTGCTCTTGGCGGAACTCAAGGCAACGAACGATGTAACGCAAACCCTGATGTCCCTTTTGCGGCTTAGCTGTTCAGCTCGCTCATCTCTTACGGCTTCTCCACTAGATGTTCTGCTTGTGACTAAGTCTGTTTCTACGCAAAAATGTAGTGAGAGAATCATGGATACTGGCGCCATCGTCTTGGCCCTGGTCTGGTCTCTCTTCTGGAACGCCAATTGTTGGTTGCACTTCAACCCTACGGTGGCGACCAAAGCCGAATCGCAACACAGGCAAGCACAACATGACAGTGGAAATGGCTTCTAAATTGTGTGTGTGTTTGTGTGGAAACTTGCAAGTGCGACGAATGCAGCCTCAAAGTCACTAGGCACAGTGGAGACGTTGTCACTCGCTGCATTTGGTGCGCTTGTCCTCTTGGACCTGCGAAGCTGTCACGCGCAGGTCCAAGAGGACGAACCCATCGGCGCTTTTGCTAAAAGGGGTGCGGCGTTGGTGGGCGACTACCTGTCGACCATACATGACGCTTACGTGGAATTTTTACGAGGTATATCGTGCTCGCAACCTCAGTATTGATGATATCTACTGATACGGGTAATTGTAGTACATGTATTTACTTTCATGTAGTGAGTGCTGACTAAACAGTTGATAGTGAGGGGTTATTTACCCTCCCACACATTGAGTCCGAGACCCGGTCTCTCGGCGATTAGTACCCAGCCAAAGACCGCAGGCATATAAGAGTTGATAGGCTTTCGCCCAATCCGAATATGAGCTAGCATGCGGATAGAAACCATACCAGCATTCAAGAATTGACCTACCAAGCGAACTAAGCCAAGATGCACTACCCCAGCGGAGTTAGGGTCTGTACTAGCGAGGAAGGAGCCCTCATATCCGAAAGTGCCGCGCACTTCGCGCAAGAGCAAAGCGTGCGTTGTGACAGCAAGGCTGCGGTCAATTGGCTTTCAAGCAGTGCTGGAATGGCTTTACGCGACCGTTGGCTGGCCTGCACTCCAGATACACGACAAATGCACATGGCCAACAACACTGATGAGGGCTTTGCTCTGGACAACAACCTGAAGGAATTGCTGACGCACGTCGTGAGCGCAGCCGCTATACCAGAATGGTTCCGGAGGACGTCACAACACCCCAGGTTCTGCAGGAAGCTGCAGTGACTGCTCCGAGGCTAAATGCATCAACGATTAACTGCAAGACAAGGAAACAGCTTGAGCAACCCAGGAGTACAATTCGGGCATCATTAGTTGCCGAAGTGACAGCAATGGGATATGGGATAAGAAAAGGCGATATTGATCTAGTTGTGACGGGTTCGGCGGCGGTCGTAGGATGCATGGCTGCTGATATCACCACTAGCGTATCACCCCCTGCCAAAGACCGTGTCGAGGAGATCGCAACCGATCTGGATCACAAGCAGAGAGTTGCTGCTGCACAACTGACTATGTACAAGCAGCTCAAAATGCGCTAAAAGAAAACAGACATCAGTGTCCGAAGTGCCGAATTGATCCTGTGTAACTACATACGAGAAACCGCTCGAAAAAACGTAGTTTTGAGACTATGTACAACCACTGAGAGAAGTATGACGCCGTCAGCACAAAATACTTACAAAGTTCTTTATAGTGGGAGAGGCTCCAGACGTTGTTGAGACATCCACACTACCCGACACATAAACTTCCCAACCTGCTGCTGATGGTGATGATGAAGGCACTAGACCTGAAGGGAGAGCGAGCTCACTTTCACTAACATATCAACACGCAGGTGAGGCAAAAATCTAGCCCGTTCAGATATTACAGCGATACCCCCCCCCCACCGAAAGCGGCATCGGCAAAGTGCCCCCTCACGCACCTCACTGACACTTTGGAAATAGATAATGCCGAGGACCAAACCCAGCCTTGTGGCGTTAGTGACGCTGATGAGAACAGTGCTAAAGCTGATGGCGCGAGTGGCGAAGTAATAGTTGTCAGCGTAGAGATTATCGGCAGTGGTGTAGCTAAAAGTTCCAGTGATGAAGAATCCAACAGCCCATCGGATAGCCCTTCTGAGTACTACAACGTCTCAGACGCTAAAGAGGATGTTTCATATTGGTTTTCATAAAGCGAGGGTGTCTCCACTCGAATAACAAATAGACCCGGAAAGCGTTGATGACTGTCGTGTGATCTTCAGGTACCAAGAAGATTTGGACAGCTTGCTACCCGATGGATTGTTGACAGGAACTGTATTGGACTACTTCATCTATCGGGACATGGCTGGAGTGCAAGGACTTGTTTGTGCACATTTATCTCGCAATGGCGACCGGTATACTCGCAAGCCGCAACAGTCGAACACTTTGGATTGCGGTGTTTACGCACTATACTACAATATAGTAAAATGAAATTTATATTATGCATTTCATTTTATAGAAATAAGTGTGGATAAGCCGGATTCAGTACAACAAAAAATGGCGTTGTGGACTACTGGAGGGGTTAACGTCACTTAAGCGGGTGTGAACCGCTCGCAGTTGTATAACAGAGTATCATTAGGACCTTAGAGTGATTTAACATAACGCAAAAATGATATCGTAACAACGTAAGTTTGAAAAGCGTTTATACGTCACAAAAGTACACTGCAGTAGCTACCACTGCGGTACAGCAAAGTCACACTGCAATAGCTACCGCTAAGTCACACTACGGTAGACCCAATGCCGAATCAAGATGACATAAACAATAAGACGGCTGGAGATGCTTGCCAAATACGATCACTGGGGTATACTAAATTTCCTCTATTCGTTATTGGCATCGACTTTAGGACCTTTCGTTTCTACATTTTTTTCAAAGCACCGCTTAT
The DNA here is from genome assembly GCA_030463285.1 of Phytophthora europaea. Taxonomy (NCBI): domain Eukaryota; phylum Oomycota; class Peronosporomycetes; order Peronosporales; family Peronosporaceae; genus Phytophthora; species Phytophthora europaea. The sequence continues at coordinate 33,032 of JAHQIV010000021.1, read as the reverse complement.
CGAGTGTGGTATCGAGTTGACTTAATCTTGGTTGGTAGATTAACGACAAGGAAGCTGGCCGAGTCGCTTCTTGTGAATTCGCGACCGCTTTGGCACCATCAGCTATTAAAGCGACATTCTTTGCAATCCAGTTCAAAGACTGCTTCTGTGTTCGGCGCCAAATTTCGACAGAGACGTCTTGAATCACTGACTGTTTGTGAGAATAAATTGTGTAGCGATACTGCTATATCCTCCACCAGAGTGAGAATCGGCCGCCTCCGGTTTAAAAATCTGCGTTCGTCAGGGTCACACCGCTTTGTACCAAACTGAGCTTCAAGGTCACGTACTGGCGTGCTACCATTGACGCCAGCATACCATTCATTCCACAGATTGGGCCCAGACTCCAGTCTCCAACGCATTTTATAACGTCGTGTAACGGGTAATTCGGGGTCTGCTGAAGACGACCATTGCGGTGCCGATGAGGGCTCACAACCTATTGTGGTCTCAGTCCCTGCTAACAGCTTTACTTGCAGAGTAGCAGTGCCACATTGAAGTGGGGCTAGCACACGCATAACATCCACCAAACAATAGCCTGAAGCGTAGAGCCAACTTGACCAATGTCGGAATTATGGACACCGTCGATCTTGGCATTGCGAACTGAAATAGCTTTCGGCATACGCTGCTCGGCAGGGTCTTCGAGATTGCCGACAGTTTGCACTACTTCACGCTTAAACTTCAAAAGTGCGGTGGAAGCAAACAGATCGTGCTGCCAGATTGGATGCTTCGGTGTGACTTGCTGCAAAAAACATCATCTCGTAGCAGGACTTTGCGGAGATATTGAAATAGCTCCGGAAATGCCCCGGTAGCGATTGACTGATCGGCTTTTCCTGAGGTAACGGCCTGCTGCTAAATCTGAACATGAGGAAACACTACAGATTGTAAGTTCAACGGAGGTTTAACAGCAGCCCGGGCGATGAAAAAACCTCCACGACTCGGTTCAAATCCTGCGAGGGTACGCACCGCATCACGAGGGAGAGAGGTAAGGTAGCACTTCTGCATCGATTGGTTGTTCCAGCGAGGTAGGTGTCGGATCTGGGACTCGCTAGCTTCGCCTAAGCCATTCGAGATTCTGACCCGCGAACGACGTGGGTTTTTACTTTGCTCTGAACTCCAACGGGTTTCAAAGCTTCAGTACTTGCTTTGTTACGAACTTTGTACGACATTGCTTTGGTTGGTATTTTGTCCGATTTCAGCAGCTTGATCGGATACCAACGTTCCGATGCCGTGAAGTCGGGAAACGTCTCTCCTTCGACGTGACATCGCCAAAACAGATAAAACCAAGCAATTCGTGGGGGCAAATCTAAGAATCTCTATTCCACATGCAGGCACCAACTTTGATTCGACCAACTTGGCGGTCTTCCCTTGCCTCATCACGATAACCAGTGCCCTAGATGGGATATGCCCCTCATTTTCCAAGACGATGGAGTGTAGGCCTGCGAGCCCCATCATGCGCGCTGACTCGCCCCTCATCGGTGCATAGTGACGTAGCAAAAAAACAGGTTTCGCAAAGAGTTGCCTAATCGCAAGCTGGAGTCCAAAAGTAACGTGCAATTAGTTAAAACTGCTTTGATGTTGTGTAGCTGTCCAACATGATGTCAGCTTCTCGACTTTCACGTTTTCCTGTTTTTGTTCGTCTTCTCCGTACTGTGTAAACTTCAGCAGTGGCGTCACCGGATCGTCCCAGGGCGAGAGATGATAGTTGGTTTTTGCGCGTACTTGTTGCTTCCAAACCATAGCTGTTACGTAGGAGTTCACTGTCGACCGACCAACAGTCTCAATTCACTCAACCCGCTAAGGGTTCCCCTGATGACGCTTCGGCGTGACGATGACGCTTGCTACCAGAAAGAGGCCCAGGTTTGCTTCTATGACCATAAATCGTGTCGGTTCGCTGAATGCTGGCCCCTTCGCGCTGCACCAATCTACGAACTCCTGCTGACGACTATTGTACGCGCGCTGGGTGTTTTTTTGTCTAAGCGTCACATGTTTCTGATACGTTCGCTAGATCGATTCCTTCAGCGCAACGTGCACACGAGCTTCGTCCTCAATGATGCTGCGTGTGGCGCGATTCTGACAATGTCACCAACAGATTCTCTCCCCCCGTGCCTTTTTCGTCCAACCATAATTACGAAGACTTGAGTGCCAAATAAGCAGTTATCATACCCTATATTCCTGTGATAATTGGAGGAGTGGTTTATCTGTACCTTGCGTTTACTGATATACCCCGGTCCGGACCCCGGAGATGATAATGCACTGACTCTGTGACTGGACGAAAATCTACTGGTTGCAACGCACTCGGATTTGTGAGTCTGTATACAAGAAGAAAAAATCAGGGTGAGAAATCTACTCCGAACGACGGGTGATCGGAGTCACGGAGCCAGCATGAAATAGTCCCCACAAACAACGAGGCCAAGACGCCCGTGAAGGACGAGCTCTGGAGCGTTCTGGCCCGAAGACTCACGATTTATGTCTCAGAGCCGATTAGTGGATCAGTGTCCGTTTTCACCGCATCGAGTCGCGACCGTTCGTAGTGTCTTTGTCATTGTTTCTGTTGAGAACATTTGGCGGCGGCTGGTTGAACAAAGCGGTGATTTCGCTGGTAGCTTCAACACGTCGGCATGCGTTGAAGCAGCAGCGCGGCGAAGACGAGGCAAACGGATGCGCTGTCACTCTTTAGCAGCTGCGCTCGGTTATTTGCCCTGCTTGATCTTTTTTTACTACCGCGCAACGTTATCTGAACCGTCGTCGCCGAGTCAAAGCTTTTCGTAATTGCACCATTCTTGTCCTTCACAGTGACGTCACGGTACTGTTCTCCACGTGACGATATAAACTCACTTCCTCTTAAACAAAAGTAGAAACGCAACACCGCAGCACCACAAAGGACACGGTGCTGCATATCGACTCATTCGGCAAGGACTAGCGGAGCAACCGCTCTTCACGCGGCTAGGGTGGATGCGGATACAATCTGGATGCATGGCCGTTGGGCATCCGACGCGTATCAAGCCTACGTTCGAGAAGCACCGGCACATATCCTTCAACTCACCAAGCGCATGGGCTCAACCAGCAAGCTGCGCTGTCCCAACCAACAAGGGGCTGCACGAGCACAGGCACTCGTGCGGTCGGGCCGTTAATCATCAAGTGCAGCTTCCTAATTTGCAGCCCCAAGCAACATGACAAGCGCTGGAGGAAAACCGACGTCGACACAGCAGATTTGTGTATGAGCACGTGTGTGCTAACTTGAGTAGGGTGCTGGTCTGAGCTGGATGGACATTAGAAAACTAGAGCTCCAATTTTTGTAACAGAAGTTAGAAATTGCTACAAAAGTTGTCAGAACTCCATGTTTTACAAAAAAAACTTAAATAAATATTAAGTACGATTCGTGTTCCGTTGACGCACTTTATATGCGACACCTACTAAGGCACCCAACTTGAATTTTATATCTCGGCAACTATAGTATACCTTGCACGACGGCGATCATTGTCAGACAGAGGATCTAGTCTATCTGATCGCTCTGTTGAGGACTCCAGTGTATTGGTTCCCGCCGCTTGGTGAACCATGCAGAAAAAAGCGATGCAGGCAAGCATATGTAGGTCGTTGATCCCGAGAAGACACGGAGGTGTAGGAGGTTTCCCCCACAGTAGAATTGCCCTACAGAGTTTGTCCACTGGATCTGACAGTTAAGCCTGTGACAGTTAAAGATACAGTAAATCAAGCTGCCAACGAGAAGAACCAACGTGAGCAGCGAGCTCGCTCCACAAAAACACGATTCCTTCACAATAAGCTCGTGCTACTTGCTCGTTCGGCAATTTGGAGCAAGCTCAGCTTTCACTCTGCGCGCGGATGCAGGTCGCTTTAGATTATGAGCCCAAGCTTTGCGCTGCTCGCGTACATCTAACTACACAAGAATGGTGGGTACAAAGAAGGATGTGAAGGAGGCGAAGGACGAGAGGAAGTCCACCCCGTTGTTTTACGGAAAAGACTTTGAAGTGTGGCTGGAACGTGTCAAGCTTACTATGCAAAACCGGCTATCCTGATTGGATCCTTATCGCGTGAGTATGACAATGTGTTTCAAACCTTTCTTGCGAGCCACACAGCGCAAAACCCGGCTGGCCCACCAAACTGTGAACATCTGGAGTAGGCTTTAGAGATGGCTTACGATCACAGGGAGAACCGGAAGAGCGCGAGGCCGATGAAGGAGACAAGGTGTTCTTTGCTGACGAGGTCGTGGTCGTGGACGATGTTTTGGAGGCCGTGAAGGAGGGCATCAAGGAGGCGCTCACGATGCTTGTCGCGGTCTAGGCAGCGCCAGTCCGAAGCGTGGTGATAGATGCTTTGATTGCCATAAACAAGAGCACCAAGCGCGCGATTGTCCGTATCCGGGCAAGCGGGTGATCAAAATACAGAATGTTTGGTTTAGACCCAGCGTGGAGGCTCTGCGCACAAAAGCAATAAGTTCAATGGGGGAGACAAGTGCCAAGGTCAGCAGTAAATGCGCCGATTCTAGTTGAAGTTGCATCTTATAGTGGCATGAGGTTTACGGAAACACTCTATTACTAACTGAGGGCGTGTTGCTGGATTAACCCGCTAATAAGTTGGTATCATGCTAATACTGGAAGGTGAAAATATCCCTGGTCAACGAGCTTTAACCTACCAGCTCGTAACAGAAGGACTAGCCTACACAAGCGATATCAATGTTCCGCGTAGCCCCCGAGCAAATACGAAACCCCCGCCCGGAACTGTTCTAAAGTTGCGCACCAATAAATATACCGGGGTCCTTGCTTTACGTCGCGCCAGCATTGAGGAGAGATTACATATTCCCAGCTTTTTTCTCGTTCACGAGCGTGTCGCTAGCAGTGATTAAAACACCTTTATGAATTGTAGGAAAACGTATGAAAGAATTTTCCTCCTACCTGCTTGATGGTTATGTTATTGGTAGATGCCTGCGTTCTATTGCAGCATTTGCTGAGCGCATTTGCAGAGCTCCAAACAACCCGACTAGCAGTGTACTGCGACCAATCAAATCTAATTGAGGTCTCCTCCATGCCTGTCCGAGAGGCAAAACAGCATGCACTAACGCTAGTGGGCTGCCGCTATGTGATCCATCATATCGTTGGTGAAAGCAACCTCTGGACTGATATCATTTCACGCTGGGGGCAGCCTGAGCCTCCCGATGCAGTCAAGCCTCTGACCGTCGAGCGTGTCTGAGCTGTGTTCACTTCAGGACGATTAGCTCGTGGCCGACGCGCTCATAGATATTTCGAGTACAGCAGCAGCTGGTATATACACCGGACAGCGCCGTGATGAAACGTAACGGGATTGACGTAGACTGCAACAGCAGCGTCTTCTGGGCTTAAAAAACACGATGTTGAAGCGTCTGTTCGTGGTTGCACATTCTGGCCCCCAAGGGCGCTGATGTGCGAATGGGTTGGTGGAGCTATTGGATCGCAGATTCGTTTAAGCGAACGCTCGCCCAGCCGTGACTCGATTTTTCAACCAGTGTATCCTGTGTCACTGGTGGACAAATCAAGTCACAGCTTGGCAAGCGTTCGCAAACATGTCAAGGGTGACCTAGCAATTAAGAGGAATGGAGCGATTGACGGACTAGTAGCGAAACGCAACGAATATCTGCATCTGGACTATCTTAGAGAGAGTTACAGCGATACCATGCACGTGTTGATCCTCAAGTAAGAACTCACAGTAGCGTGTGAGCTCGTATCGACAGACTCAGCAGACAGCCAAACTGCTGTTGCAGTCATTCTCGACTAAAACAATAGGCCGACGTGGATGTCCGACCATGGTGCGCACTTCAAGGGTGAAGTGGTGAAGTTGCTGCACACGCAGTTTCTTTTCCTGCATTCAGTTGTCCACCCGCGATGGGCAGGAGGTACAACCAGTTTCGAGTATAATGCCGATTCTCCAACAGCGTGACAGGAAAATCGTGAAGGATGTCATGGTTGACCCGTTCAACGATGCCGTCAGTATAAGGCGTGTACACTGGTGACTGAAACCGAGCCGCTCCGCCGCTGCGTTGGACCTTTAAGGTCATCAAGGCCCTCTCCCACTCGTTCCTCACCGCCATCTACTAACTGAGTCCGAATATGATGTGCATGGCTCGCGCTTTTGAATACTACCATGAAGCTGACCTCGACAAGACTGACGAGATCCGTGAGCATTGTATTCGCAAGGTATTAACCTCGAGATTCGGGATGTCGTTTCACACCGCTTCAACGCTAGGACTGGTCAGCTGGGGTTCCTGGTGGCTTGACACAGCCTATAGGGCATCGACAACCGTTGGGAATCTATCCATTCGATCAAGCTTGATGTTCCAGCGCTGGTCTCGAAGTATGCAACGTAGAAAAGTGCAAGAAGTTTGGGGGTTCCATGGTTGCTGTTTACTGAGCTACCGCCGATTCTACTCGAAGAAAACGAGCTCAGCGCTTTGCCGTTGAAGTTGGGTGCATATGACGGAACATGACTTCATAAGTGTAGAACCAGTTTCAGACGAAGGTGACGCGAATATGTACTGAAGGTGTCTTGTCCGGGGGAGGGGTTTCAAGACGACGGTGGTAATCAGACTGAGGATGACGTCGGCACCGATGACACCAACGATGCTGTAGCTTGACCAGTAGCCGCAACGGAGGACTATACTTGCATAACGTCAGCCGCGGCAACCCAACCGTTGACTGCTCGGGCATCAACCTCCTGAGCTCGGCCATCATTGGGTGGCTAATACTGTAGACGTCGGAGCCCGTGTCTGGCAGAAATGAACATCCAGCTAACCGTTGATTATAGCACTGCGGAAAACAGGTTCACCATCGGTGGCGACTCTATTGACACGCTCCTGCGTACGATTCTGTTTCTCACGCAACATCTTTACTACGTTGGCCTTCGGTTCCGCAGTTGTCGTCGGACAGCCTCGGGTTCAGTGTGTGGCGCCTTGCAAATAAAGTACCCGTCGCGAGAAAGTTTCCGGGGGTCTGTGGCACCCCGGCCACTGCATTGGATACTCGATGACTTGGGGAGTTATTTGGCAGGTCGATCGTGCGCTTTGCCTGCCGCACCGATGTCTTTCTTCGGCGTAGATTGGAGTTCTGCTTGACCTCACTCTGCATCCAATAGTGCTGCTGCTGTTGAGTTGCTCGCTCAATCGTCAGGTCATGAAGTGCGTGGTCCTCGACCTTCGCTTCGCGATGGGCCAACTCGACCATACGAGTCAGACGACTTTCAAAATCTCAGGGATCACTTGTTTCAGTTGCAGCTTGCATCTCAACTTCACTCGCTGCCAACCCGCCTCACCTAAAACTAGTCCATGGTCCAATATACTCGTTAGATCATAGTATGTGTCCACCGGTCAAAGCCCATGACTTACTTTGAATCCGGGCTTCGACATCGACTTCATGCAAGTCCATCTTCAGCTCAGCAAATAACCGATGCACGTTGAGGACTCGGTCGTTCACCATTCCTCCAACCTTACGCTTTATCTCTGCTATCGTACTGACGAGATGAACTGACACACCAGTTTTACAAAAAACAGCGTAGCGCACGTAAGACTTAGCGCACAGCAGCAACACAGCCACCAACGGATTCGTTGGTTCGTGCTCGTCATGAATTCTCTGCACCTGGCCCGTGGGGCTCATTCCTCAAGTCGTCATGGGCTACAAAAAAACCAAGAAAAGATGCTGATCGTGCGGACCCATCAGTATTTCCTCGACGAAGCTCAACAACGGCTGGACCCACTCGGGCGAGCTGTACGCGAGCGTGTAGCTACGTGTCTGGCGGTTTCAGAGAGCACCGTTGCGCGCGTGGTGGCGCACTGGAACACCCACGGCGATGAAGCGTTCACCTTGACTCCCGCCAAGCGCGGTTGTCCGCCAAGGTCGGTAGTTGAAACTTACCATGAATATATTACGGACATCGATAAAAAACGGAATTTAGCGAAGAAGGTAGCAGCCTCTCGCGCCATCTGCTCCGATATAAAAGATCTGACAGGCGTGGCCATTCTGGAGAGAACGATGCGAGACGAGTTGGCGAGGATGAACATAAGCTACGTGCGGGGAAGGAAGCGAGATCCATGGGCAGACTCAGAGGCAAATGTAGCCTTTAGGTACGAGTACCTAACCAAGAAGGTATCAAACCTGTCGCGACGTTTGTATCCTAAGCTAACTGAAGTCTACTTAGACGAAAGTTATTGCAATGTGAATCACGTTGCTGGCGCTACATCGTTACTGAAGAATTCGCCTCGTTACATATCAAGTGGGACCGGGCAATGGTATTGCATTGTCGGAGCTGGCGCCGTCATGAGAAAGAACGGTGGCCTGCACGCGGAATGGGTGACGGAATCAATCCGGACCTGGCCCTCGCACTTGAAGGACGACGGCACCTTTGACTACCATGGTAATTCCACGGAAGAGATTTTCGAGATGTGGTTCGAAGAGCTCTCCGGGCTGCTGCAGCGGCGATACGGCCCTTGTCCCATCCATTTGGACGGCGCGTCATACCACAAGGTCATTGAGGACCCCGCGCCGTCCAGCTCCAAGTCGAAGGTCGTCATGGTGCAGTGGCTCCATGGCCGCGGCATCACGGTGACTATCACCAACTACACGAAGACGCAGCTCGAGTGGATCATAGCCCAGGTAAGTTTATGCATCTGCGCTTGCTCTTCTGAATCTCAGCTATTTTACTGACATTCACATGTTGTTGTTGGCGCGGCCACCTACAACCTACAGGGCTGTTACTACGGCGCGGAAGTTTGGCCACAAGGTGTTGTATATGCCCCCCCTATCACCCCGAACTACAGCAAATTGAGATGATTTGGGGGGGGCGCTCAAGAACAGGATCGCTATGGACCCGGCCTCGTCCGTCGCCGACTTGGGCGAGAAGATCACCGCTGGTTTAGAAGCTTAATCGTCGCGTGAGTGGCTCGGTGCTTACAAAAAAGTAAGAAAACAAGAGATGGCATACCTGGACCAGTCCCCTTCACCGCAGATGACACCAGCACCGTCCATTCAAGAGCTACAACATCTAGCGTCTGCTTCCGACCTTGAAGGTGCGAGCAACGTGACCGACCGTGAGACCACGTCCGACGAGTTCCACATTTCCTTTAACATTTAATTTAAATGGTTATTATACGTTTGAAGCATGCCTTCCGTGATATTGCATTTATTACACTTGTCCATTCCTAACCGCTCTAGCACTGAATTAGCATACTCGCACTCATTAGTTAAGATATTTCGTTCACTTCGATTGCGAGTGATCTCCCACTCTAGGCTGTAATCAAATTCCCTGAGATCCTTCATATCGAATATCTCAAAGAACATTTGCTTCATCTCATTGATTAATTTTATATTAGGAGCGAAAAGGATGAGATCATAGACGTATAGCATACTAGTTGATCGTCAATAATCTTCACAGCAACACATGCTTCAAACTTGAACAATGATTACGTTGTTGAAGTCTGAAGCATGGGTTGCTGTAGACGCGTGGATCATATTTGAAGCTGAAGGAGCTCTTCAAAATGCGACATACACATGGCTCTTTTTCGAGCACATTGAAGTCCTCCGGTTGCTCCATATACACCTCCACATCGATCTTGCCATTTAGAAAGGCAGTCGTCACATCAATTTTATGAACTTCGTAATCCCACACCGCTGCCAGAGTCAACAACACTCATAGAGTCTCCAAACGCACGACCGGCCAGTAAACGTCGAGGAAATAATATCCTTGGCGAGTAAACATCTAGGTAGTACACTTGCAGGAGTCCCTTCATCACCGGTCTGATTTAAACGTATCAAATTCGCCGTCTGCATTGTACTTGATGTGGAAGGCCCAGCACTTTCATGTCCTTCTGCCGGGGAACTAGCTCCCATGTGAAATTATTTATCAAAGCATCGTACTCTGCTTTTGCAGCATTTTTCCAGTGCACGAAAAGCTCATCCGATAGCTTTGGCGTTTGTCTCACGTTGATTACCCACACCCATTTTCAGACAGAAGTAATCCTGTCACCATGCAAGTGCCTATTTCTTCGCCATTGCGCGCTGCATTTCTTCACGAGCCCTCTCCCATGATACTGACGACCTTGTGGATTCATCTGAGTTTGAGCTGGTGTATGCAACGTAGATTTAATCGCTAATCCATGCAGGTTGTTTGCTCACATGACCCCTCCAAGTTACTGGTAGCCCTTATGTGCGTGCACCACCCGGGGCCACGTACTCGCGTAGAACTCCGCATGATGAGCTCCGTGCTAGAGCCATCACGATGCACTGGCGTATCCGAGCTCGCGGTCTCCATCACGCGAGTCGCCGAAGACAAAGTCTGCTTCTGCGCCGACAATTGTTCACATGATGTTTCTTGTTGCAACGTATCATCTGAAATCGGTGCCTTACGCCGCCCCCTGCGTCGCTGACTCTTTTTGGGTTTTGGCTTCGTGCTTTGATCATTTTCCCACTAATTACGCAGGTGATCTGCGTCTGCATGCGGTGCAGCGCCGCGCACTGCCGAGGTTCACAGTTTTCAATTCTCTTGGTTGGCTGCGTTTGGTTTCAGCCGAAGCATCTCTGCTAGCAAATGCGCCATCACCCATACATGTCCTGACACTTCTTTCATCTGCGGTCTGGATGTACGTCACTGACACCAGCAGATTCGCATTTTGCATCCTCCTCTGTATTGGCTTCATTCATTTCATCATGCATAGCTGGGCTGTTCTCCATGGCGGCACTGGCCATTTCAAGATATCGTTCGACAGACACCATAGTGTCCAAGGTTGACGTCGTACCTGTTGGTATCCAAACTGCCTTGCTCTCATAGAAGGCTACAGTATGACTGTAGAAAGCCTGTCGCGTCTTGCTATCAAGCAGGCTGTAGCCACGCGTGTCACGACTAAAGCCCACAACGATACCTTCACGAGCCTTGAGCTGTATCTTGCGCCGCTGAAATTTGTCCATCTAAGCCCCCAAAGTGCAACCAACTGTGCGTAACCACGAGTATGCCGGTGATTCGCGGTACCGCACCGCGTAAGAAATCTCCATATCCTTTGTTGAGTTAGGCATAGTAGGTTGATGTCACTACCACCTCTGCCCACATCACCGGCAACTGAAAGTGATTCAGTAAGTATCTCATTCGCTTAAATCTTGTCAGAATCATTCTCTCCGTCACACCATGTCGTTCCGGTGTGCACTTGACGCTCCATGCCATACTGCTTCGTACAATCTGCCGACCGCTTAGACAATGCATTTGCGTGGTTGTTGCGAACTTCCTTCATGCGCACATTCATCTGAGTTTTACTTGTTGTTAGTAGATGTCTAGTTTTTCGTAGACATCTGTGCGTTCAGCCAAAAAATAGAGTGCTGCGAATTGACTGGATTCATCAACAAACACAGCGAAGTATCGCTTGCCAGAGAAGGGCTCGATCGCGTATGGGTCCCAAATGTCAATATGAGTACGCTCTCCAATCCACCACTCACGTGTTGGTGCGCTATGAGAGTTGCGAAAGCTTTTCCGGGTCAACATGCCCTTCCCACACATATCGCAGCTGAACCCATTGGGAACTCAAAGTTGCAGTCTTCTCATTGGTGTGTTGAACGCATTTCGCCCTGGATGCACATGGCGATGCCGCCACAGTTCTACTTTATCAGCTCCTTTAGATGATACCATCATCACTGCACCTGAAGGCCTCTCCAGTCTCAAAACTCGGTAGACGCTAGTGATCGAGAAGCTTGGCTTCCCACCGAGTACAAGCTGCACTATTATTCAGGGCCGTATCATATGTTGGAAGTGGATGCTGCCCACTCACAGTGGGCCGATTAGCAAGCCAGACCCCCGCAGGCACTCGGGGCATCTGATCCCACGTCGAATTGGACGTCGTGCCCAGCCTGAAGCAACTTGGACGTCGTGTCCGACGTGAAGCTGTGCAAGTCCGACAAGAACTCCAAAGTAAATGAACTTCACTTTCCCTTTTGCATCCCCGCTCTCAAGTGCTGTCTAATCTATATCATACTCCTCGCAGCAATAACGAAAATATGCCACTGGACGTTATTAGTCCTTTCTTAACCGTCGGAACGCCAATGAATTCCAGCCAATTCTTGCCACCCGTACGCACTGTCGAACTCAAACGAGTAAACGACACAGTCTTCGTTTTGGTTCGTCATGTGACTAGTAGCTCCTGGGTCCAGATTCCAGCGGTCATGAGCAAGGTCAGCCATTTGTTTCTTCAGTGTCGTCAAACTCACAATAACGTAGGCGTTATCACCACTCCCATCACTATCTTGGGAATCGACAAGGGCATCCTTCCATGGGTCACCGTTACAACTTACGGCCCCATCACGTTCATAAAAAATATTCGTACAGTAATCGATGTTGCAGTTACGATTTGGACGTAGTGGTGAACCTTCTCGTGACAACATCGAGTTTGGTCAACTGTAGTACTGCATAATCAAGCACCAGTGGTTGGTGCTGCGGAGCAGTTTTGGATAGTGACCTTGTGCAGCAGGTCCTGTCACACTTCTTTGCTCCACTGCATCGCTTAGAGCTGGTCGATACCTTGCAATTTAAGATTTCATGTCCGGTATTGCGCCCCAGCCCGATCTAAGGATATTCTATGCACTTTGGCAAGTTTAATGCATATCAACTGTGAGGTACGAATAATGATATCATCTACAACTACGTCAGACCAGTAACTACACCACTGCGGGCTCTGCTCATCTACAGCGTTGAAAACGATACCGAAGCAGTTTTGGATAGTGACCTTGTGCAGCAGGTCCTGTCACACTTCTTTGCTCCACTGCATCGTTTAGAGCTGGTCGACAGCGTACACGTCCTTCTTGATCGTCTCTGCACACTTGACCTTTTTGTTCACCCAGTGGAGCTACTATCATCGATACGCGGGCTTGAACAACGCGACTATTCCGGCGTCCATGGGCTTCCGGAAAGCAGTAGTATAAGGCGGTAAAAATTATATGCGAACGATAGTACTGACAATACTTCGCATACTATAAGAGGATGCGTTTATTAATTAATAGTTACAGGATTTGCCGCTTCGCCGCGCGCATATCGCGATCCACATCGAGCAGCTACACACGAAAACTTTGCTCCGTCATCCACGCCTTTTGGTTTAACCAAAACTGGTAGCCCAGATCGGCTGCTGTGTGCTTTTAAAGCAGTAAGGCTGCTTCGCTGGGCCAAGAAAGATGTGGTAGAGCTTTGGCGACATCGGTATAAGCTGTTAATGAAATAGTGACCCGTGTCTCTTTTTTTTAACGCCCCTTATATGGATCGGGACGGAGCCATCGCGTTGAAAAACTTATTGCATCGAAGTTGTATATGTCAGTTGGGGAGTATCAATCCGTAACATCTTGCAATCGTTGGCGGGCTAGCCGAACAACCGCTTCATCGGCAGGTGTAGCTTTATCGTCGCACGGTCGGTTACGTAGGCCGTCAAATGCAGTGAGGAATGCCCAGCTCGCACGGGTCCCAAATATTCTTCCGGAGCTCTCGCGCCTTCGTCTTGATCAACTCGCATGAGAGACACACATTCTGAGCCTTGACGGGCTGGATCCAGACCTAAAGCCGTTTATTGAGTGCCATCAAGACCGCCGCCAGCAGCTTTCGTCGCTTGCCGTCGCCATAGGTGTCGATAATGATGTCGGCGACTTCGTTAGAATGTCGGAAATGGTTGTCGGGGTCGGGGCTCGCTTGAGCTTGAAGGTGGCCTGTGCCCGCTGGGCAAGGCCATCATAGGACAGTCGACTACCTTGCAAATGATGAGGCAGTTGTCTCCAATCTTCATCAAAGCCAACATGGGTTGCCGTGTGTGATACCGATACCGTTGTGTCGGATTCTGTGTGGCACCGACTGGTTGGCAACAACGAGTGGTGAGCGGCAACGAGTTCTGTATATAGTGGCAACAGCCCGCTCTAGGTCCGTGATTGGGTTGCCCGTTAGGCTCCAGGTCCGTGATTGGGTTGGCGTGTTAGGCTCCAGGTCCGTGATTTGGTTGGCGTGTTAGGCACGTGCCATACCTTCCTCTAAAATCAGGTGATACCTCTCCAATCCGATTGAATTGCTCATTACAGGTCTTTGCATATACCGGTAGCGGAAGTGGCAACCCTTACTGTGTTGTATTCATGCAGAGATGGTGTGCTGGTCACACGGCTCCTCGGTGCCAGTGGCAACATTCGGCCAGCTCGCTGCAGGGGTGATATGGGTGACGGCCGACAGACTCGAGAATGGTCGGGTGAGGCACAAAGCGGAAGACTTAGCTCTCATTCTCCGATTAATGGCCGTCCGCACCTATACCAGTCGTAAAAACGCGGTGAACGTATGTTCTGGCATCTGGTATTTATCCAACTGGGGTGCATGTTGCCCTCCCATGGCTGACATCTGGCTCATGACCAGCTTCCTATCAAGATACGCTGCTGCAGCGTTGCAGCAGGAAGTGCAGTACCAACCACGTAACTACATGCACAGTAGCTTCACCCTCCGTTGTGTGTTTTCTACGACCTAGTTGTGCACCGTGCAGACTGCATGCGTCCACGCTCCATTAGTTCACCGAACCCGCGCCGGTCTGTTGCACGAGGACGAGTAAACATCGAGCTCGAGCCCGTCGGGGGCGATCCTCTCGACCCTGCTCGAGTCGATGTAATCCTGAGACGTACGCCCGAGAGCCCGTTGAAGGCTCTCGCTTCAACAGGCCGCTGCCAACGCGGGCTAAGCACCCGAAAACGCTGTCGCCAACTCCAAGCAGACGCTATCTAGGTAGTTACCATTGAGGACCGAAGGCGGGGCAAGCACCTGGACTACGCTACTCTGGTGAAACTGCTAAAGTAGTCGATGATTTGCGTTTGAGTGAATCCGCAGCAAACCGAGAGCGTTGCAAGAGAAACAACGAAAGCGTTAAAGCCATTATCAAATCCCGTTCCAAGGAGTTTGCCGCACGGTGGTCCACTTCATGTGGACCACCTGAATTGGCAATCATCGGGATTGGGGGCTCCCCCGCCTCCGGTGCGTTTGCCGTCCCGTTGAGTTCGTGGTGGTCCCGACCACGATCCCGTTGGCCAGGGTCCGGAGGTCGTGCTTTGGGCCCTGCCTGGCGGCAGATCTGTGGCCATGCTCGGTGGATGGCGGGTTCAGGTGAACTGGCAACGCTATGGTGGCGTTAAGTTTCTCCGGTGTCGCAAATCCTCGTGCTTTTTCCAAAGGGATTTTACGGAGTGTGTCAGACTGTTTGACAGTCGCGAGGTGGATTGCGGATAATTGGGATGAGATAGATGTCGACACGATCAGGAGGCCTTTACATGCCATGGCTATCTTGGTGATTGCGTACCATAATTCGCAGAGCAATACAGAAGAAGGAGACACGGACGCGGTAGTGCTGAGAGAAGGCATTCCTGAAAGTGATGGGTGAATGTGGATCGGCGCGTCAGTTTAGTTTTGGATGAACGCATTAGTTTAAGAACGGCGACAACTCATGTGGCGACACTATCAGACGAACATGGGGAGTCTGCTCTCAACGGGAGAGCGGAAGGAAACGAACAGCCACCAGATCAAAGTTCGGAACCCACATCGCTAACGTCACGGAGCTATGCGACAGTGGTGGCCAGAGGCGACAAGGTGGGCGCGGCCATTGCGGCTCCACGGCTGCTTTCACTGCATGGGCAATGGAGGCCTAGACAACAACTGCTCCTTCTTGAAACACTCCAGCGTGACGGGGGAAGCCAGTGGGACGAGGTAATGTGGCTGGAACAGGCAGAACTGAAACGTATCGCGTTGAGTGATTCGGAAATGCAGACGGATGCAGCCATCAGAGCATGCACGACCCAAGCAGCGGTTGCCCTGTTGGCATATCTGGATGGTACGCTAGAACTCCCCCATGCACCTACGTGCCTCGAGGCAACCATGGTCATGATGAGACGGGCGATACTGGAACAGTTTCATGAAAAGCGTGGCGAGATGACTCTAACAGCGGATATCCCACCGCGGGCTAACTTGCGACGCAATATGACTCACTTGGTTATTGCGCGCAACTATACGAGGCGAATGGTGACTCAATATGAGGTAAAATGATGATTGATCGAATGATGGAGGACGTAAAGTTACTGCAATTTGACGGTATACACACACTTCGATGCGTATTCCACTCCAAACGGACTGGAACCCATTATTGGGGCATCACCCTCTGGCTAAGGGGGGTATGCATGACGCTGGATGACACGGCACGCTTAACAACCATGCGTCGCAAGGAAATTTATCCTTTTTTACCACAAGGGGATCTAGACAATCAAAGTATACGGTGCTGATAAATTGGGGCTTGTAGCGCTCATCGCAGCACTCAACCAACTCCCAGGGGTGGGCATCCTCGACGCCGAACGTCCCAGAGTGGAATCGATTGAGCGAGACGACCTGCGGTACATGCTGCTGCGGTTCGCAACGGAGGACTGCCCGGTGGCGTTACGAGGTGTAACCATCATTATCATCCTCGCTGTCCGATTCAACCTCTATACTAGCAAAACGGTCGCTTTCCTGCTCTCGCGGAAATAGTCTGAACGATGGCCAGTAGATCCAGTCTGTCCGTTGCCATTCCGGCGCGCAACCGGTTTGGCGGCCTTGCTGGTTGAGCCACGCCTTTCCTTCTGTCTAGCCCGACCCGTGCCCCAACCACATTGAATGACGTGGAGGGGGGGGGGGTTATCCCGTTTCTAGCGAGTTGGCTTAGCTGTTAGTTCGGCTTGAGCCGCGTCCGCCGGCTGTCTGCTTCACTAAGTGCGTAGCGCGCTGTTACGCAGCCTTGGACTTCAGAAGCGACAACCCATCCGCCTTGGGGGAGGTTTCTGCTTTGGGGGAGGTTTCTACTTGTTTATCAGGCACCCCGGGTGTTGATGATGGAGTCGCCTCTGACTCCCTTGCATGCGTAAGTCCCGCTGGAGTATCTTTCAGCAATAAGGAGCTGCTGCTGTCGCCTCTATTATTTCGGGCTAGAAAACTGTTCAGGCTATCACTATCGGAATGCTTGTAGTGCAACTCATCCCCAACAATGTTACGGGGAATAGCCCCATCCAATACACGTTTACTCTGTTGAACCTGGGTTACTTGCTGGGGTTTGACCCTACAATATCCAGCTGTATGCTGTTGGGGGTAGCACCGAGAGCATGGAGCCGACTGTGGGTATGATGATGGTACAGCGTGATCAAGTTATCTCCCAGCTGAACCGCTCTCTTACTTCATACTGGGTTATAATTGCTGTTAATTATGTGCGTTATTGTTTGTAGATTGTTACTACCAGAATAATGATAGAGTACATAAAAGAGCACCAACACGCCTGGTTCATAGAGTACCTAAGTACGAAGAAAAGCGAGGAGAGTGGGCAGAAAGCTTTGTTTGTGCCAAGAGTTTGCAAAACGGTAAAAATCTTGCATAATTTGTTGGACAGCGCAGCGCTAAACGGGAACATTGCGTCCTGCCGGCATTCTTGATGAGGAGCAATGCGTGTTAAACGCTCATACAAGATGCAGTTGCAGCGCCAGGTCCTGCACAGGATTACTGAGGTTGGTGTCGACGCGGCTATCAAGGAAAGCAATGTCCTTTTTTTAATATTAAACTTATTTTTATTTAACGTGTTTTAGGCACGGTTTTTCTTCGCAGGTTCCCATTACAAGCAAACTATCCGACAATGATCTGATAGAAACCCAGCTTGCACTTTCGTTGGACTTCTGGGGCCGTCACTGGCAAACTCCCTTGACCGAGATTTATAACGTCGACGAGACATCAATTTACTACGGGATGGCACCCAAGAAAGGCTGGGCAGGGAAGGGGGCAACGGACTCGGCACGGGTGACGGGTTTGACGAAACACCCGGGTCGTATGACAGCCGTTGTAACTATACGCCCGGACGGTAAGTTGTTTTTGTTTTTATATCTAATTTTGTTACTAATGTTTTATACCAATTACGTAGAGAAAAGGCTTCCACTCCAGTGCATAATTAAAGGCGTGCCAGGCGGAGATATCGAGAAATACGAGCTGAAAAGTATTCTCCCGGTCACTACTACTGCGTTCAGGAGAACGCTTGGATGGATAGCCGTTGCTGGGCGTTTTACGCCAGCGAATTTCTCACACGTGAGCTCGACGGACCTGCTGTCATCCTTGCCGATAACTTCGACTGCCACGTCTCCGAGCAAGAACAGCATGTCGTTGCGGAAAAAGCTGCCACTTTGATAAAACCTCGACCCGCGAACTGCACATCCACGTGCCAGCCGCTCGATGTGGGCGTGATGGGGCCACTCAAGTCATCGCTGCGCACCACGTGGGTGTATCGCAAGAGCCCAAAGACGGCCAAGGACAAGCACCTCGATATTATCGAGCGCACCATCATCGCTTAGAACAGCATTGATGAAGACAATGTGCGCAATAGCTTTAAGAAGGTAATCCCGCGACAGTTCCAACCTGTCGAGTTCATGTAGCCATTACAATTGGACTTTTTCGTGGAGTAAAATGAGTCTATTTTACACACTTGGACCTTTTTCTAGACTCGGATCTGACTTTTAGCCAATCATTTTCACTGGCGTATTTTTCAGTAGCACTCGGGTAACTATGGAGGATAGTGGTCAGTGCTGGCGTATTTTTTCGTGGTCATCTGTATGCAACCAACACCATTCACAGACTAGATGCTGTGAAAGGGGTGGTCCAGCGAGGTGTACATGACAAGGCAGACACCCTTGCCGACGCTTGGGAACCTTTATTTTAACAGGTTGTCGGTGATGTGGAATCTCGCGAGGAGGTGATAGGGTGGTTAGGAGAACTGGGAGCATACACGGAGGTGTAGGCCGACCTAGCTGACCCGATCTCCGAAGGGGAAGTACGCGGTGCGATCAAACTGGAGGGATGACCGGATCTTTTGGGTAATGATTGGTACCGCGAATATGTGGACCTGCTAGTACCGATTCTCACGGCACTTTACAACATGTCGATGGAACATGGCGTTTTCCCGATGAGTTTTCTAGACGCTGACATTTTCTGCTTAAAAAGGGTGGATTAGCATCGAACCCACTCAACTACCTGCCGCTTGCTCTCCTCAACTCCGACTACAAAATTTACATGCGCATTCTTACGACACGGACGAGATGTCACTGGCCATGCTGATCTATCCGAACCAGGCGGGGTTTGTACCTGTGCGTAATATCCATGAGACGATCGATTTGTTCACGGCAGCACAATTCATGGCCAACGCGGACCCTACAATGCGGGGGGACGCTTGCTCTTCTTTTAGACTTTCGGAAAGCCTATGATTCCGTGAATTGGTCTTGTTTTGTACGGCGCACGCTTACGTTACGGGTTTCCTGCGGTGTTTGTAGCTGCAATCCGAGCACTTCATGATGGAGCAACGGTCACGTTCTAAGCGAACGGGGGCAGGTCACGGTGGATCAAAGTGACGAGCGGCATTCGAGAAGGCTGCCCGTTCGCACCTCTTCTCTTCCTTTTCGTACTTGAGGCGCTTTATAGATGGAATGATCAGACCTCAGCACTAAAAGGCGTTATTTTACGCAGCGGTCGTTGGACCGTAACGCTGAAAGTGGCAGGTTTTGCTGATGACACAGCGTGCTACATAAGGACGGCGGCGGAAGTCTTCTCACTAGGATTTTCGCCACAGCGTCGGGACCTCCTCTGAATGAGGCCACGACCATCATTGTCATCTTGAACGTGGACTGGAACCAGGTGATGGAACAGCTCCCTACACAACTCCGGCTGCCATCTGATGACGAGACCAATCGCTACTTAGGTCGGACGTCACTGTGGGGCAGCCCAGGTTTGGTCCCTGTCCTTGAAGCAAATCCGAATCCAACTCAGACTGGCACTTCTCAAGACGATGATGGTGGACCAGAGAAGCATATTAGCTACAGCTATCATCATCCCAAAATTGCTCTATATTGGGCGAAATGCATGGCGTTTGAGGACACAGTGAGCAAGGTCCAACGCATGATACACAATTTTGTCTGGTATGGATTTTTACGGAAGAGAAGGTTCAAGGCAGACATTGGCTCCACCATGAAGCCGCGACACTGCCCAGGAAGGCCGGGGGATCGCCATGCCGGTGCTGGACGCTGAACTTAAAGCAATGGCTGTGACCACGGTACACCAATGGGCATATACCAGCAATTCCACAGCGGTGGTGGTTGGTAAATTACTTCTTGCCCTAGCAGGTGTAGGGGATGCGGCCACCGCATAAATTTCGCCCGTGGGGTCTGCTATGCAGGCTTTCAAACCGCGCTACGGGGATTCCATCTGGCGCACAGGGCTGGATGTGACTCAATGGGCTA
Source organism: Phytophthora europaea (assembly GCA_030463285.1). Lineage (NCBI taxonomy): Eukaryota > Oomycota > Peronosporomycetes > Peronosporales > Peronosporaceae > Phytophthora > Phytophthora europaea. The sequence goes on along the minus strand of JAHQIV010000021.1, from coordinate 12,696 downwards.
TCAGCGGCACGCTGCACCCCCAAAAATGGCACATGGTACAAGCTCTGCACAATCTCCTGCATTTTCACGGCCCTTTGACTATGCTTTGGATTAGCGGGAAATTCTGGCTCGAGAGAAATATTCGGGCGGGAGCAGTAGCCACAGCGGTGATTGCCGCCGAACACAAACACCATGGGGAGTTCTGACTTGAATGGTTACCTTTAGAGTACTCCTTAACACTAACATGCTAGTTACTATACATGTTAGCTAACTGTTAGTTGGTGCCTACGTTTTCGAGATAACATGTCGGTAGCACATAGAGTCAAAATACGGATCTGCAAAAGCACCGAGACCGCAATCAATTCCAGCGTGTTGAGCCAAAACCAGCTAGGAATCCCCCCGCGATTCTTACGGCAAGTGGGCTTAATTATCAGCAACCGCAGCGACGCTGACAGTGCGACGACCGCTAACGCCGTCGAGGCAATGACTGCTGACTGCTGGGCAATCGGAGCGGCTGCTTATCTACTCGGAGTATGGCGCTGGCGGTTGGCACACTTCGACGCACTCACGGAGATCAGCAAAGGACATCACACAGCATCTTGAAGCTAGTATCAAGAATGGCATTGTGGCAACAACCACAAATCGGTACAGAGGTGTGCCTGCTGATATCGCGAGAGATCTGGGGCTGTTTGTCCGTGACGTGCTTGGAACCAAGTGAACGTGGAGAGCTGACAGTGCTTGGGTAGAACGAATTATCTTTGGCTTGTTGGGTGCGGTGCAAGTGAGGACGGAACCGGTATCACGACCGCATTTACGCTGCTTTGACACGGGGCGCTGTCAGGGCATCTATCGCACGATCGCGATGTCCGGAGCAAAGCACACCAAGAGCAAGGTAACGCGGGCGATGGGAGCACATTTTGGGCTGATCAGTGGCCTCAAGGAATGCGCTAAGCGCAATTTACAAGTGTGTATGTCACCAACTTTTGTAGTGAGCGTTTAAGACAACATTGAGCTCGCCGTGCTTCTCGAGTGCAACAACTAGCATCATTACATTGGCAAGCCCGCAGGTTGGGTGATGCCATCCAAGTGGCGGAATGGCGCTTAGCGCCCAAGCGTGGATGCAGGACGGTGAATACGTTGGCACGACAGGTTGCTCAGACCAACCACGGGCAAGACTGGGTGGCGGATGCCCCACACTACAAATTAGGCCATTGGGCAGGAATTACGATGCACATTGCCAAGGACTTAGGGCAATGGAGATCCACAATGGTACATGAAGGAACTTTGGACCCCGAGGGCGCGACGGTGTAACACCATGGGTGTCGGTCCCTTGATGAAGATGTGCATGGAGGGTCACGAAGGCAGCACATGCAGTGGAGGCAAGTCTGTGACAGTTATTCTGTATCGCTAGTCCTAGATTATATGGCATTAATATACCTCAATACGAACGAAACGAAACAAACAGCCTGGCACAGGAACCATTTCGACACATATCAACCTTTGTGCCACATGTGACGAGGCGCGCTCGAGCCGGCGGGCTGCCGGGTCTCTCTCGCACCCAACATAATGGGTCATGATTGGTGGAAAAGTGGTTAGCTGTTGGTGTGACATCCTGAAACCGCTCGACTCGTCTCGCCAAGGTTACTGTTGGTGCTGAGCTTCAACCCCGCTCATCAGCCGAGAATAAAGGATCCCACGACCGAGAAGAGTCGCCTTTGCACGAACCCCTGAGTCTACTAGTGGCGTTTGGTGCTCTTGGATATTCGGCATAATGACTGCCAAGCTCCTGGTGGCTCAGAAGTTCCCCCGGGATTCGAGTTCGTCCAGCTCTAGAGGACACTCTGAGATCGAACGGGACTCAGAGGTGGCTCGCCAAACTTCGATGGACTCAGCTTGGTCAAGATGAACACCTGGAGACATTGGCTCCCAATTCGGTGGAGGCTCAGAAGCTCAGAGTAAAGTACATTGCAGACGGTCGCTGCGAAAGGGCGGTCATCAAGTGTTTGCTTACCACAAATCAGCTTTGACGCACGGTCGCATCCACGTGACGCGCACCCCACAGCCAATCACAGGCACTGAAAGTGGTGTAATCAAGAGCTTGCTGACCACCACGCGTGACTTTAACGCAGCCCGGCCAATCACCACACCGGGTCTCAAGTGGAGGCGCTGCGCGCCGTTGGTTTGCGAGCCACTATCACATTAAAGCCCCGCTCGACACAGGCCTGTAGGCCGCTCGCAAGACTATCTTTCCACCGCTGTTTGGGTGCTCCCCAAAGCAAACTGTGCACCCCCTGATAGGTCTTTGTTTGCATGTGTAAAGTATTAATCAGAATCGAATTTGCCCCGAAGGCCGCAAGCGTTAGTGTGTTCTTGTGCAAAAGGGTGTCTGAGGAGACTCCAACAAAACTCAAGCCCAATATAGACTATTTGGATGTACCTCGGTGTGAGGGGGTGCCTATTTGGCTATTTCATTTCATTACACGTCGGCAGGTCGAACTAGGCGGCTGTTCCCAGCGTATATTTCATATTTTCGGGTAGAAGGTAATCTACTCGGAGGTTTCGGCAGAACAGCGCCTGGGATAGTGGTTCCCAGAGCTGTTGGGTGGATCGTGTGGCGCTGAGCCTGGGATAGTGGTTCTCAGCTCGGCCGTTTCGTCTACGTCAAGACGTGGTGCGCGGAAGTCCCAGGTGAGAACCCTGGATCAAGACAGGCTCAACACGAGCCAATTCTCAAGCCACCCTAGGTCTGGGGGGCGAGTGAAGAAGCAAGGAAGACCAGGTCTGTGGTCTTGGAGGAAGCAGGCAAGTTGTGTGTGGAGTGTATTGTGGAGTATCGTGTCTAAATTGGGCAACCCGGGGCAGATTGGGTCAAGACACGTGCAGACGAAGACCTGTTGAGCGGGGAGCCGGTTTCATTTGGAGACATCTGGAGACGACTGGACTAGTAACAAGGTTGGTGTGGCTGGCTGACGTCTGGGCCCAAAGCGTAGCCCCAGCAAGAACCGTCAAGGGAATCGCAAGGGAGGCGCACACGCCGCGTCGGTCCAAGTGTTCGAGCTTAGAGTTGTCGGCCGAGTCTTCTTCTAGTCCAGCTGAGGTTTATCAGCTGAGACTCTAAGCGTCTGAGCCCCTCTGAGCTTAGACTTAAGGTTTAGCGGTTCAAGTTTGATCAAAGTATATTCTGGACGCTTAACAGTTGTCCGCACCTCACCACACACCCACACCATGTAGCGTATACGCATACCATTTCTAAATGCTAATTGACACCCAAATCCATTGCCTGTAGGGCACATGTGTAGCCACCGAGCATTAGCTCAAGTTTAATCCCTACAGCGACCAGGGTGTCACCGATAGAGCATTCATCTAAAAGCAGGAGGCTGCTTTCCCCTTAACGGCGCTCCACATATGGTTTCCACATCATTGTTCCGTCGTAGAGTCATTTTACCATCCACGTTGTTGAATGGCAAATATGACACGGCCGTCAAAAAATGACTGTCCACTGCTGCTCAATAATTGATCCAGGCTCAACCTTGAAAATAATAAATGGCGGTGATTTAATCCCATCAACCGCCGCCGCTAAACACAATAGCGCTGGTTGAATTTGAGCTGCTATTACGATTTGTCACCGTTCGATCTCCTTCTAGTTGATGATGCGGGAAAAACAGAGCTGTTTCGTCCATATTGACGAACGCGCCTTGGGACGCGCCGTTTATCGTACCATCCACTTGGAATCGCTCAACAACGCTGTCAATATAGTCATTTCGCACGATCTTAAGATTCCACTTAGCTTCTGTTCCAGTTTTGTTGCACGCCAAATGCACAAATTCTTCTTCCGAAAAAACCGGCTGACCCACCAGCGCGAGGAGCTTAATGAACCTCCACCAAACTGACTGTGCTTTCATAATAATCGTGTTTCTGCTTACTGTGGTGTCTTCAGAGCTAGGTGCACGCACGTAGTGGAGGCAGTCCTCTCACACGACTTTGTGGATGGGATTCTTCCCGGAGTGCACTGTGAGAGCACGACTCGAACGCAGTGCTGCCGTCTATATACCATCCTTTTTGGCGACCCAGCGCTTGATCTAGTCCCCCTGCACGCCATGCTACATGCCCGTCTCGGAATTAGTGGAACCCAGCCACATGTGCTCGCTGATGATGAGAAGCTCGTTTTGAGCGTGAAGAACTGCCGCTGGCCACCGATAAGTTGCCGGCCCGGCGATTTTGCCTCCCCGTGACGAGACCTCAACGCTTCTGGTGCCGTAATTTTCTAAAAGGACTCAAACTGATTTCGTTCAAAGAGCGGACGTTGTCTACAAATTAGGCGATACAATCTTAGTCGTGTTTTGCACCTATTTTGTGCACCAAGCTGTAGGTGCAGGGCTCCAGCAAATTCGGTACACTCTTCACGCTATTTACATGTTAGACGTACCCTGACTAATTACAGCGTAGTCACTCAATGCCCCAAAATGGCAACGACTAACGTAGGTGTATTACTATTTGCGGTATATGAGTAAGTGCGGTTTTTTCTCCAGAGGAGTGATATCACAAGCTAACTCCGCAGAGTATCATCGATTTTTTTCGCCCCGTTAACACCATTTTTCTCACACACAGCGTTTGCACGGCGTACACATTTTGCCGCCGTCTCCAAGATGAACTTATATCCTGGGGTTAGCAAGGATCCCGAGCCTTATCACCGTTCCCCACGCCGAATTGCTTGCATGTTCCTCTTCTCACACACCGCCGCCAATGTTCCTTTATAGGCTGGATTGGAAACCTGCCTGCTGATTGCGCTACATCATTTGCCTTTTGAGAAACCAAATGACCCCGCGTGCGCAGCTGGCGTGCAAAATTGATCATGTCATCTCCACTTTGGCCGCTGATGCTCAGTATTCGCTCTCCAACGAACGGACCACCAGAATCCCAACACCGAACTTCCCGTAGCCACTGCTGCATGATCCCGATATTGACGAACGCCTTTGGAGAAGAACGGTCGGCGACTCCATACCTGAACAAGGCCAGAGACAGGTGGCGAAAGCAACCCATCGAGAGCGACGACGAGGCTAATACTACCCTCTCCCGCAAGTACTCCCGCAGTGGAGCTGGCAATGCACCAATTCGTAATCTATTCTGCACAAGGAAGGGGCCCTAAGCTATGCGAGCACTAGTCGTGGCTGATACTTCTCGTGGATTTTGAGTGCCTCCGCAGGGCAGGCCTAAAGATGTCGACGCACCTTCTCCAAGACAACGCTCTGATAGAAGACAGCCAACATCCGATCTACAGCAACGAATTTCGGTCTAATGACAAGGTTGTTTGTAAAAAAGTGACACCGCGTCGTCTTCAAGTTTTTACAGACCGCTATAATATTGTGTATCGACGACTGAAAGGCAAGGATCCGTGCATTTGGACCACCCCAAATTACGACACATAGTAATTATCTCGCGACCTAAAACTAGAACCATACAAATACTTAGTAAAAAGCGTTAATATAGGAAATATAAGTAAATAGTCGTACCTGAAACGATACTGCGGTATTTGACGTGCTTCGATCAACGAAGGTCGAGTGTTTTTCCGTCGTCAAGTTCAATCACAAAGTGGCTTTCATCCGTATGGGATGGATGAGGATATGTGTACTATGCTCATTTTCCGCAACAAAAGCTGCAACTAGCCAATTCAAGGACTCCCTGTCAACATTACAGGAAGGTGTGCGACATCTGTCGTAATCCAGCGCAAGTGCGATGATCAAGTACCACCACATCCGCGATGAAGTCAAGCGCGGTGAAGTCAAGCTCGAGTACTGCGAGACTTCTGTGATGCTAGCGGACATCATGACGAAGGCTCTCGCGGGACCACGCCATACGGAGAGGAGACGTGGGTGACGAAGTTCGATGAAACGAAGATAGTCAGATGACAAAAAAGAAGGGTATCAAGGCCGTCAATACTCGGCAGAAGCAGCTCGAAGATATGCTTGAACATGGCTGGAACGTGATACATTACCGAACCGCAATCGTACCACTATAACATCCGACAGTTCAGGTCTGATGACACCAACTTCATTCGACTGGAAGCAGGCCTGGAATTTTGCAGCGTCGATTTGCGCGTTGACATAGAAAGTTAAGGGAGTCACGGTTCGGACAGCTATACATTGCATTGCAAGGGTTAAGCTCACCAGATTTACTTGCTCGTTGTGATCAACTTCACCCTCCAAGTTATTCATCTTGTATTCCGAGCACGAAGGTGCTTCGATAGCCTGTTTGGGCAGCATAGACACCGACTTGCGCTCCTGCAGCGGCATCACGAGCGCTGCAAGCCCAACTGGATGTCCTCGTCATGCTGGTTGTAGTACACCTGCGTTACCGTGCGCTATATGACGCCACATCCTTGACGAACTCAACTACATGCGGGGCAAAGATAATACCCGCCTGGGAGCCGTCCTCTTTGACTTCCTTGCAGACATCAAGACCGACAGACATGGTTTCAGCGAAACAACGTATTTCTCCTCCTGTGGGCGCTTCAGCTCAACAATGAAGCGTTGGAGGAAACTGCGACACTATTTTACCGTTGCTGAGGTTAAGCGTGCGCAGTTTAGTAGTTTAACAATGGCGCAGCATGTTGCACGCATTGTATTGCCCTCCAAGGCGCTCATGTTGTTCTCCAGACGCTGTATGCCCACACCACGGGTCTCGAGCGTCATCGTGTCATATCCATCTGCCGTCTGATTATTCTCCTCGACATCGTCGTCGACGACATCGGACAGCTGAATGCCCGACTGTATCTCCGCTTGCTTGATTAAAGCCAAGTTCGCATGGGTAGGTATGGCACGGAATCCTCCTTTAGGATGCTACCAATGTCCACGCACTACCGCGCAACATACTGCACGTCGGGGTCCTAGCGCTTTGCTGAACAGATGGCGGGTCTACATCGCCTTACAAGCGCTCTTTGAGCAGCCTGTGATCAAACCCATAGCCTAATCTCGCATCTGGTCGATACTGGACAGAGCAGCGAACGGTACGCACAGATGCTGGTCGTTCAGGAAGGGCAGCACCATGTCCGCCACGTTATCAAGATCGAATGGCGTAAGCGCCTTGACGCACTAGTCCTGCGGGCAGGTGGCATGCAGACTCTCTGCAGCCCTCTTGTGCCAGTCAGCGTCACCCAGGAATCCCTTGATGACTGGGATGGCTAAATGCAGTATGGTGCAACCACTCCAACAAAGAGCTGAGACTGTCGGTGGTCTACGTCACTGATCGAGTTATCGGTGTTGTTGGCATCCGCGCAAGAGGTGACAACGAGTGCAGAATGATGTTGAATAGTGACGGCTCGCACGAACACGATGTTCAGACAGTGTCAAGAAGTTATGAGTGGTCAGCAACTTGTATAGCTTCTGGAAACATTTGGTTGTGTTCAAAATTCTGCGTGTCTAGCCGAAAACGTAAGTCATGCCTCATCTACGACGCGGGTATGTCGATCACAGTTGCACGGAAGTTGTTGCAGTGGAGTGGACCTGCCACCGGCTATACGAGTCTGTATACGGGGTTGACATCTGCGGGGTCCCGGCGGCGGTTCAGGGCTGCGAGCGCATCCAGCATTTTCTTGTGCTCAGGATCAGCAGCTTCGGCGTCGACAAACGCCTCGAAAAGCTGCTGAACGTCCTCGCGAACTGCGTCGGCGGGTTCCCACGAGGCCTCCATCCTGTACAGGCCGTACCACTTAACCAAGATCTCCCATTGATGAGTGTCAGGGCTCAGCTGAATGGAACGGAGGGCCTCGACCAGTTGACCCCTTCGCTGTGGATAGTATGTCGACTAGTGATTCTTCGATGCCGCGATTGGCGTCTCGATACAATTGAAGTCGCGATGCGTGGCGTAGTGACGGCGCAATTAGGTCTTGAACCTCGAATGTGTAATCATTGACAACGCCGACAATGCGTTTCGGGCCGCGCCAAACCAGGGTAAGCTTGTTGCCGCTTCGACCTGTCGCGGTGGCAGCAAGGACAAAGTCACCTTCACTGAACTTGGGTAGCGTCACCCCTCGCCTCTTAGTGTGTCGGTCGCGAGCAGCCCGTCGTCGTTTCTCGCTGGTACTTGTCATCTCGGCGTGCATACCGTCCAGAGCTGCACGCACGGTTTGCAAGTGATTCTTAATTTCGGCTTCAACCCACGTGACGCTGGTCTCGAGCGAGTCTTCCGGGTGAAGAATACTTCGAAGCTGCGATTCCCCAGGTAACGCCGTAAAAGCTGTCGATGGTGTCGCCCCGCCCAGCCTGTCCGAGGGCATAGTGTTAAGTGCAGCTTGGACAGCAGACAACACTCACGGTAGGTACGTCGTCTGCAGCTTGCGCTCAATGAGTAGAGCTTTGACACCCATGAGCACCTCGCGGTTAACGACCTCCACTGTGCCGTTGGCCCACGGTGTATAGGCCAGCGTGAAGTAGTGGTGGGTACCGAGCGCCGATTGGAGGCGCGCGATCACTTAATTCTTGAAGTGTGCGCCTTGGTCAGACACCCGTAGGCGGCCAACACCGAATCTCTTGAACCAGTCCAAAAGACTGATCACTTGTAGCATCAACACACGGGACGAGTTCCACATAACCGCTCATACCATCCTTCAAGACGAACACGTACTTAGAGCCATCCTTGCCTTCCAGCATGGACAGAAAGTCGAAGTGAAGGAGTTCGTTAGGCTTGGTCGCAACCAGCGTTGCACCGTGCGGCCGCGGCACCTTACCCCCCCCCCCCCCCCGCCGTGATCATGCAATGTAGGCACCCCTGCACAAAAGTACTGACATCCGCGGGCATGGTCGCGCACACGAAGCCTTCCGACAGCTCTGCCGCCGTGGTCTTCGCCCGCGTGAGCGACGACACACAGACGATGTTGCAGCTCTGTCGCGTCAGCGGGAATCCACACTTGGCCGGTAGGATTTGGTATCAGCGCACGCTCGTCATCCCAGTCCACGCCGGCAGCTCTCGCGCTCCTGGTAACGTGGATCTTGATGGAGAATGCGAATTTGGCCTTCAGACGGCCACACAAACTCGGGTTCCTGCAGCGGGGAGACTCGCTTGACGACTGCCAGTCGGGCCACGCGTCGCGCAGCCAAACCAGCGGGTATGGCCGGACCAGCTCACCAGCGACTGAGCAGATCACCCCAGACATTAACATCCGCTGGGACATGCTCAATCACGTACTTGAAAGATATGAGTGACAACGCCCAGCGCTGCAACTTATCGGCTCGATATTTTGCCATCGTACCGTTGGGTCCATACGGGTCGAACATATACACGAGGTTTTGGTGGTCGGTGTACAAATTGAATCCCCGCGGTCGTATGTAACGGGCTGGTTACGGTTACGTAAGTAGGTAGACAGAGTTACATAAGTAGGTAGGAGCCACATGGCTACGTACACAAAAGTAGGTACAGTGCACACGGCTAGCGTGTATACTGTGGTCATTGCCTGATTGGGTGAAAGTGGCGGCGGGCTGTGTCGTTGGCGTACATCTTCGACGGCTTCTCCACCAACGACGACTTCCTGGTCATCGAGCTGAATTACGCGTTCGACTGCATTTTGGGAATGCCGTGACTCGCTCGCTACCAGCCGGAGATCGACTGGTTAGGCCGTTCAGTTCGTCGGCGCGTCGGCTACGACGTCAGTGAGGTGTGCACTCACCTACTCGTCGCCCCGTCACGCCACGTCGCTGTCGTGGATCAGACATCCACGACACAGCCCCCACAGCAAGTGAGCGATGGCCCTCGCTGTGTGGAGTGCGCGGCCACCGTCATCAGTCCAGTAAGCAATCCGTCCTCGCAAGCGCGCGAGGGCCTGAAGTACACAGGCCTCAGATAGGTTAGGGAAGGTTAAAAAGGCCTTTCAGAAACATACGCCAGTTCAGAAAGCTACTCTCATACGAAGAACTGTATGTGAAGGTAAGTGCTGGACACTCCACGCACTGTGACAAAAATGTGGCCCGGCTGTCCCCGTAATGGAAAACAAACCTTTTGGCCTGTTAGAAACTACCTTCCGTCCCGTAGAGTCCTGGGTGGACGCATTACGCTGCCCACTGCAACAAACTTGACACCAAGAAGTTGAAAGAAAAATAGGATACGAGCGGGGGCCGTGTAAATGCGCTTGCGGACGTGTGGCAAAATATTTCCCGAGAGCATGTTTTGGGATTTCAGCTGGCGCTTCTGGGGCGTGTTCTAACGTACGAACATCCTAAAGCCGGTTCTCGACATGATGGTTTGGCAATGGCGGAAGAAGTGGAGGAAATTATGAAGCAGGCTGATCAGGAAGGGTGGACTATTGGCGCTCTCGTTACTGACAACGCTGGTCGGTGTGGAAGAGTGCGCCGAATTTTGGCAAAGCGTTGACCTCAGGTCACGTTCATTTCTTGCTTTGCTCATGATATTAACAAATTGGCCAAGGAAGTTTTGCGGTCATCGTTTTCGAAAGCGGCAAATGAAGCAACAGCTGTAGTAAAATGTCTAATCGCATCTTCGGCGAAGTGGCTTCCTCGTACAGCGGCACTGATGAAGGAGTGCTATAGTAAACTCCTGGTTCTCCTTAGCCTGTATGAAATGAGGTGGAATAGTTTACAATACTGTTTTGGATCGCTTCTGCGAGTTCGGTCTTCTCTGGAAATGTTCGCGAGTAAGTATCGCATTCACAAAGATTTTCCTGACACTTAGACAGTGCTTGCTGATGATTTACTCTGGCGCAATCTCTCAATAGCTGAAAAGATCATTGCCCCGCTATCGGCTGCGTCTTATAGAATTCAGCTAGATGAGAACACGTTGGCTGATGTTGTAATCTCATTTCGTGATATCTATCTTGGATTAACAAGATGACGACGCCTGCCGCGTGACATTAGTCAAGTGTATTGAGAAACGATGAAATCAGTACGAGCAGCCATTGTTCATGCTGGCGTTTGTGTTGCACCCGGTACTTGCGCCACAGGCACTCAAATTAATCACGAATAATGCTGCAAATGCCCCCCATTTTATCATCAACACAACTCGGCAAGTTTGCCGTGTACTACTACCACCGGCTTATTGATGAGGATAACGGCTCCGTCCGAAGCGAGATGGACAAATGGCTTGAAGGCCGACTGACCTCCGCACGCATTATGAAGTTTGACAACTCACTCGAGGATTATTGGAAATACGTCGCCAAACAGTCTCCTTATAGTCGACTACCAAAGTTTGGTATTACGGTGCTTTCGATAGCAGTGAATACTGCAACCACGGAGCGGCTACTTGGATGATTCGAACGGCCAAGCGCAACAAAATGAATTCGCCAAAACTCCACGACACGCAAACTATACGCACACATGTTCGAGAGATGTATCGCAAGGTTTCCCCGTTGAACCTACAGTGAAACGAATTGTGGATTCTACGGAGCGTCCCTTTGTGGATGACTTGGATGGAGCCCGATGCCACCGAAATTGGGTAGACCTAATGGCATGGACCTGCTGTCCCCTCCGGGGCGAGCTACTCCATCAAGAATAGATCGATTATCTTCCACTCCACAGCCAGCTTCAGTTCTGTAAACACCGATAGCTCAAACACCGCTGCGTAGGTCACCTTCGTCAAAAACCGCACAATCGCGGCGCCCCAGACAATAGAGCCATCCGACGATGGTGCGTTGGAAGACATTGGCCATGGTGTTGACGCTGCGGAGATCTTTCCTCGATGGGAAGAATACCTGAATGAAGTGTTCCAGGATGATGAAATTGAAAGCGCTTTTGAGACTTCTACAACGGATCGTACGTACCATAACTGAGAATACGAGGCGATTCCCCTGCGCGACGAAACTCCATTTCCAAAGGATAACGACCCGAACTTCCCCAAGAGAGCTTTATCAGAGGAATTCGCGCTCTAAAGTCGACGTTAGAGAAACTCATAGATGGTGATTGAGTCAACGTCGTTGTTCCAGCGGACTTCGTACGATAGTGTTATATTCTCATACTACGTTAGGGATGCTTTTTGGATTGGACGAGTAAAGAATGTCTAAAACGACCCAAAACGTTTTGAACAGTAAAGAAGTTTCTAAACGTCCAAAAGTTTCTAAAAGTAGTACTGTCTGAGCTCGATTATTTCCGAGTTGAGTCCAAGAGGATCTTGGACGAGAGCCCTCTCTCTACCAGAGTCACCATTAGCACCTACGCTTAATGAAGCAAGTGGCGACTGTAATAGCTAACTTAGAGGCGTGGCGGGGTGATGGTTTTAAAGAGCGAGTCGCTTTCGCACGACGGGGCGCTATATACCAAGCGTAGATGCATGAGCGCAGCATCGACAGCATGAATGCTTGTATTTATTCAAGACTAATTATTAATACTCCTTCCACGCTATCTGGACAAGATGGTGACGTGCAAGGTGGACTTCACCGCTCTTCATTGTATGACTGTTCAGTAGCTAAACGTTGTCGAGGGGATTGCACACAATTGAGACTCGTTACCACGCCGGCAATGTGCATCCGGCAGCGAGATCGTGTAGAGCTACGGCAGCTTGGCGTTCGGGAACAGCTCCTGGTCGACCTCACAAGCTTGTAGTACGTCGACACTGCCGGAGTGGCCTCCTGGTTGTACAGATGCTTGGTGTCGAGCTGGATTTCCTGAAGTTCGTCCTGGATGTACTGCAGCACGTCACCAACAAAAGTCTTCGTTGTGGTAAATGCCACGTGCAGCGGGGCTGCCGTAGCTTAGTGTCAGAGGAAGACTAACAGACTCA
>JAHQIV010000020.1:0-52486 GCA_030463285.1 Phytophthora europaea | reverse complement strand
CCCATCGTGGATCACGCTGCACTGTACTGTACTGTACAGTATTGGCGCTCTAGTAAAAATACGAGCCTCTGCATGGTTTGACGTAGACTTGAGCCCCTTGAGGGGCACCAACAACCACCCCCCTCGCACCCAGAGCATCTCTAGAGCATCCCCTGTCGTGGGTTTCACCATACCAAAGGACTACGCATACATGAAACTCATATATTTAAAGCGGAATGAAGCTCCCTTCCGACCGGCGAACATATCCTATGTGGAGCTTATACAACTAAATTTTATCGGAGCCCAGACCTCGCATGCAGGGAATTTACGTGATAAGCACGCTTAGAATGCGTGCACTCTAGCCATGCTACCAAAAAAACGCACCTCATGCACGACGTTTCGCCAAGCTCAATGGAGCTCTGCTTTTTCGGTGGACCAATGGGTGCATGCGCTACGAACGAAATCTAGCTAATAGTAGATGTCATCCTTAGAAATAACGCAATAAATTATGCATTACTTGTAGCTGAGGACAAGTACCTTCATCCGCGATTGAAATCGTGTCGATAGCTGTATTGATTTATAAGTTATATGGTACGTACATCATATTATACATCTTCTAGGTGGCCTAATGTCTAGGTTGATAGATTAATTCGTGTTCACTAGTACAAATTGTAGCTTACGACGGCAATGATGTCATGGCTCACTATTTTTCGATGGGCCAATGGGTACGAGAGACGACCTACCTAGCTACAAACGAACAGTAATCACTTGAACCGGACCAAAGGCTCAACAATGTTTCGACGGATAGTTAGATCGCCAGAGGTGCTGCTATGGAGCATTCCATTTTCAGCGGACCAATAGGTACATGATCCTTCAATGCGTTCTGTATATGCAGTGTGGTTCAGATAAGATATGCAGTACCGCCCTGATAGCGAGGAGGTACCGGGTTTGCATTAACCTAGAATAATGGCCACCCTCGAGTCGCTTGAGCTCTCGGGCATAAGTATAAGCATGAATCAGCGCTTATTTTCAAATTTGCCACGTACTACTTACCCCCCCCGTCGCATCATCGCCGCAATGAACATTCGTCTGAAGTTTGCTTCGGACGGAAGCATCATCTTCTTCGCCACTGTGGCCGTAGAGCAAGCGAACGCGTGGAAAGCTATGGCCCGCCCCGTCGACATCTCGTACAACGACATCATCTACAATATCGTGGAGGATCGAGGTCGTCATCAGTCTCCAGTACCTGATCAAGAGGCACGTACCATGGCGCGCATGCTGCAGCGAATCTACAAGACATTCATCCCTGATTCGGAAGCCAACGATTTGCACTGGGTGAAGATACTTGCTGGCATGGGTGGTCTACCTGTGCACCGCGAGATTCTGTCAGGTGATGATCCCCTCGATGTTACCGCTATTCGTGGTGGAATGGTGGTCGCTGTGGATGACGACACGTGCTTCTACGTGTATGGGTGAAACCACAACGTTGCTCTCCGGTCCAATCGCAAAGAGATCAAGCTGAACAAAGCTGACGTATTTGTTTACCGTGGCGATTTGATTTTTGCCCCCGTCGGCAACGACACCAACAACGTGTGCCTTCATGCATATCTCGACACGCCGACGTCGAACCGTCTCGAGAATCATCAGCCCATCATCGTCCCAACGGTCAATGACACTGCTCGGATGGACGACCCATTCTGCTTTGCGTGTAATTGTACGTTCCGGGGTACCAAAACCATAGCGGTTCGGCGCCACCTGAATCGCTTCCACGGATTCCGCTTTCACGATGCACCCCCTACTGAGGCGTAAGCCAAGTTGCCAAGTCGTGCAACCCGATGACCACCTGGTGCCTTTCGATTTGTTTTATTTCTGCTTGTAAGCAAGTAGTTACATGTCAACTGGGGCACAATATATTTCTTGTTGTCTACATGTAGTTGTTCTGGTAATCTGCTGCCGATGGTGGCAAGACATGGTTTTGGGATAATGCTGGTTACGATGAGGTTTCTGTGCTAAGACCATTTCAACGTGAGATATTGGCACAGTAGAATACTTTTATTTTATTTTACACATTGATTTATCCAAGTGAGACAACTTACGACTTGAGGCTGGGGACACACTGGAGTGGTTCGTTTTATAACATACATGAATCACCTCTAAAGACCTTATAAGCAAGCGGTCAGTCGAAGCTTCAGTGATAGCACTACTGGCACTAGGTGGTGTTAGATCAGGTTGAATGTCATTAATATACCTCAATTCAAAATAAAAATCAAAAATAAAAATTCTAAAGGCCCAGCAGAACCCCCTAAATCGCTCTCCGCTTCAAGCAATTAAAGTAGTCAGAATGAGTATTTAGGTTCACCCCACTTAAGCAATGGGTCTGAAGACAGGAGTGGCGAAAGCTCAAGCAACAGAGATGAGAAGACCGGGCTCACAGACGCATTTATCTTAACGTCGTGTCGTTGCTGCAGACATAATATGACCGATCTTAATGGTAGTGAAAAGAAGTATGTGTTTCATGTGAGTTCCTCGTTCCTAGCCAATGTTTCGCTTTTGTATCTCCACCAATACTGCTTGAATTTCTCCGAGTTAACTGAAGTTATCTACTGCTGCTGTAGGCTTTGAATTGTTTTACAGCTAAGAAGTTCTAGCCGGCCTTCTTCATTAAAATAATAAAGAATGTTTCGCTATCCACCGAAAGCATTCGGAACCCCTGAATAACAGGAACAACTTCTTCTTATCTTTCGCCGTGCTCAAGTATCCTCGAGTTCAATGTGTGGTGCAGTGTGCAACACCAGAAGGTCAGTGTCCAAAGAAGGCCAGGGTGCTGCAACACCGGCAACAACGCATATACTTCACCCCAACTCAGGATCAGGTCGCTACACCCACGCATCTGATTCAGTACTTGCAGTTTGGTGCATGAATTAATTATGCTATGTGAGTTCTATATGAATACGACTAAGCCAAGACCAAGTACTGTATATCGTTGCAATTAGCTGAATCACTACGCTCGGAGGTCTCCGCAAATACGAATTCATTCCGACACTACAGATAATCTGTCTGATAGACCTGTTGTTTTTTAAACTTCTGCTAAGCGATTGAATGCACATCAGCATCATGTATGTACTTAGAGTAAAGCGCAACGCTATCATTAAGTACTTAATGATAGCGTTGCGCTTACGGCGTTGCATCTTCTCGGCTTTCACGCTTCGAGCGCGTGCAGCCCGTTGCTGCTGAGCTGCGGTAGATGAGCTCACCGACGGATTGCTGTCAAAACTGACTCCCTGATCGTGCGTCGAAGCTTGCTGCGAAGATGTGCAATCGGCACAGGCGGCGCTAGCAGCACTCGATCTACCGATCTCCGTACTGCCCTCGTGGCTGCGCCCTGCTAGCAGGAACTGTCAGATTACGCAGGGTTACTAGAGAAACGTATTAACGTACACTTTCCTGGACGAGAAGACTTAGATCTGGTAACGACCGATCGAGGTCTATCTAGTATTCACATCACAATTTGTCAAGCTCATGTAGAGTGGCACATGTACCCCACACGCATGTTTCTCACTGCGTTCACCTTTGACGGAGCGCTGCTTGCACCCGCTCGCTGGCGTCGTCTCCGTTTTCGCCATCTTTTCAACTGACGTCAATGCTTGCGTCGTCCAAAACTTTGTGGACACACAGATTTAGTTGTCGCCCCGTCAAGCAACACGTTGCTTGTGGTGCTCCACTTATTCAGGAAAAAGAGCAGTAGTGCTGTTTTCGTTAAAAGGCAATGCTAGATCGCCGGAGCAAAGCAGTACAGTACTGCTCTTTTATTTAGAAAAAAAGGCAATGCTGGTTTACCATATCAAAACAGTAGTGCTCTTTTTTTTAGGAAAAAGAGGCAACGCGAATTCCTGTTAGCGTAGTTGAAATGGCGTTCCAAAATGGCTACGCCCATGAAAAACGATAGTTTGAAGACAATCACATATTACAGTTCTTTTGGATACACCAGTTATCTCACATGACACACATAAAACTTGAACTACTGCGCAGAAGACGGAGACAACCTGCAGAAGACAACAGACACGATGGCAAAAGACGTCAGCCACGTCGATGGCTCTTCCGAAGGCCCAGAGTCATCGAGTAGTTTGCTTGGGTCTTCCTCTTCCGGAGCCAAGCGCAAGCGCGACCAAGACTCCGGGCCGATCGACAGAGCTTCGGCGGCCAGCGGCACGAGACCCCGTAGAGGAAGATCAGCGAGGCAAACCAGCAATACAAGGATGACGCCCCGACAGGCAACTAAACGTGGTGGACGTGAGGCGAGCCTTCCAAGCAATGCTGGTGGCGGCAGTGTGGCTAGCGGTGCTTCCGTCGACAACGACAGCGACGCAGCATCAGTGGCAGGAGCAATCCGAGACTCGGACGACTCCATTTTGACGCTGGACGAGGTCGAAGAAGCTTGCGCTGCGTTGGGGGACATGTTCCAGCGAATGAATGCCATATAGGACGGAGAAGACAAACAGAGAAGTTCAAGTAGAGACCGTCGCGAATCGTGCTGCTCGCGAATCGATACATGACGGCCATAAACCGCGGCGGGCTAGTTGACTACGAGCAAGCATCGGGAACCAAGAATTTTCTGCCGTTCAAGGGACATGCTGACAAGTTGAAAGCGTGCGAAAGCTATGTGATATCGTTGTTGAAGAAGGCTCTGCAACAGCAGCGAGCGCTTGGCGCTGGATGCCACAAGAAAACATAGGAGGAAGGGACTGAAGAGCCGGCAACCCGTGAGGCACAGCATCTACAGCAAATCGCAACGCTACGGAACCAGATACAGAACCGGGCAGCTCAAGTGAACTCTGATAACGTGCAAGCAGAGAATCGCAAATTACAGGACGATTTAAAACAGACCCAAGAGCAGCTTCAGGCTGCCTTGCAGCGATCAGAAGCAGACTGTAAACAGGCCCAGAAAAATGCCCGTCAGGCAAGCAAGCTTCGGCAGCAACTCACAACAGTGCAAGAAGAAACCGCCAAGCTCAAGAAGAAATTACAGAGCCAGGTAGCTGCAACACAGCAGCGCCAAGTCAACGTGGCTGCAAACCCGAACGTCTAAACTGGAGCTGAACGAACAGCGGTTGAAGACTGCCGAGTTAAAGCTGGAATTCAGAGAAAACAAGTTCAGCACAAAGAAGAGGAGCTGGAGAAGCAACGTGTAGCATTGCAGGAACAAGAGGAAGAGCAAAGAAATGAGCGAAGTCGCTTGAACGCGCAGCGCTTCATGTTCGATCGGGAAATCAAGCGTCATGACGAAAAAGTGGCGACGGATAAACAAGCACATGAAACTCATATGATTAAGCAAAAACAAATATTAGACGAGATTACAAAGAAGAAGGACGCTCTAGCTTTACATGAATCTTTCAAGAAAACTGCCGACGACTGGAAACAGAAGTATATCCGAGCTGAATACGAGGTGGCAGCGGCAAGGGCACCCTACGCGACTTTGGAAAATCTCCAAGATGAAAATCGATTCATGAAAAAAATGTGAATTCGCCTGATCCCTGCTGCAGTACCGAACGGCACATTGACGATTTCGCCAAATTCCGGATCTACAACTGTGCGTAGCTGGTGCTTTGAATTATTGCGGTTTATTTTGACTAACAGGGATGCTCAATTTGTCTCTATAGGTGCAGCAATGCCAAGAAAGACCAGACGCAAGTTCATCATCAGTAGCCTGAACACTTTTAATTATGATCACGCAAGCTGGTTAAATGATCGATTCGCTGCGTTTGTGCACGACCGGAATCGCATTTGCCATGGTAATGATGTGTGGCAGGTGGACCACTACCAGTTCCTTCAAGTGTGCGACGACATCAAAAAATGCTTGGATCAGCTTGATAAGGACCCGTGCATTGCGCACCTGCTTCTCTAATTTGAATTGAAGTTTCATTTGACTACTTCGCAAGATTTTGACAAAAAAGCCTTATGACTTGTTGTATGAGTAGCATATAAGAAAGACAACAACGGGGTAACTTAATTCAACAAAGTATATTGTTCGATTAGTAGCGCCATCTCCGCCCTGCTCACATCCGGGGTCATGAACCTTGCTGCTGGGCAGCCGCAGCATGCCATCCGCGGTGCGGATGCCGCCACCATCATCGGCCACGCGTGCCGGACACCGCTGCAACAGCAATACGCAAAACAATACAGATCCGTTAGCACCGCCACCGACGCCATGCACGCCACCAACGACCACGAACCATGCTGCCGGGCATCCGCAGCTTGCCTTCCGCGGCGACGTTCCCTGTAAAATGCAAAAACAAAGAATGAGGGTCAGACGGTTGGCTGCCATGCACGGCGCGCTCGCCTGACCACGTACCGTATTGGTCCGTCCAGGTTTCTATGGGCCATCAGTACGTACCGTATTGGTCGTGTCCACCCTTGGCCGGACCACGCGCATCCCTCCAATCACTCTTGGCCTGCTTCCATGGCGCTCCGTGGCTGCAAGCGCGCCACTTGCGTGCGCCGCTGTGGCGCTCTGCCAGGCCGCATACTCCCTCGCATCCCCCCGCGCGCCGTGCTCTTCAAGGTGGCGTGTCGGAAATGGAAGTTTCCATGTGTGATACATGAAAATACCGCGATACCGGGTCGGTTTGGGGGCCTTACTGACCCTCTCACGTAGTTATTCTATGTACGATACACCACATTATGAGGTTACACATTCTGTGATTACACTAATACCGGGTTTGTGTCAAAACTTACGTTTTTGGCCTTACGATCTACGGTACCATACACAGTTCTTACGAACTACGAATACATAAATTTTGTGCTAGTGGAGTAAACGCATCAGATTTTATTTAATGCCGACGGAAAACGATTAGAATAACTCAGGCATTACTAGATTCTTGCTGTGTGGCGCTGCTTTACATGACTCGCGCCATTATCGCTGAGTCGCTTCGCTTTTCCACTGGTAAGGTTCAGTATAATAGTTTTTTTCGAGCTCTGATCTGCAGCTTGAAGTTTCCGTTTGTCTCCCAAACCCTTTTGGTAAATGTTAAGATTCCCAAGGTATTAGATAAATTGCAGATACATGTACAATAATAAATATTATATGGCATAGGGATGTGCATGTACTGCCCTTCAGACATGATGAAAGAAGTATGGTATTCATACTTGATGCTGAAGAATTCGACATGAAATTTGTGCGTATCGAAAACAAGCAGGGGAATAACGGATCTTGACCTCCGGAGCTACACGACAAGGGTGCTAGTTATAATATGTTGTTCTAGCACTTTTCACCTGTTAAGTACATGTAGCCCCTACTGAGCTGTCGTCAGTATTGCTTATCTGTTACTTGCTCACTTTGAGTATGCTCTTCTGTTACCTCCTAAGCAACAAATGAATTAGCATGGGCTCCGTAGACTCGGCTGTGTGCAACGTACTGAGTCGTGAGCTCCTTGTAGGGCAACAACTCCGGCCCACGCGCCGACCATTGCAGACCTTCGCTTCGCTTCGGTTGCAAACGGTCTCTCTGAGGCCTCTGAGGACAATTGGGCTACCGGTACCAAACGTTCCGTGTACGACCCAGGAAATAATCTAACGAAATAAAGCATAGCGTGACATGCCACCCGCGCGCTAACAGCTTTTAAGATCAACATATACGCAGTGCTGAATCCCTGTCGATGTGAAACAGGTAAACAGGGTGGATAACAGGCGAGCAAGGGCTGTGGAGGCACAACAGATTAGCAGGGATAGAACTACAGGGTTTTTTTTTCCACACGACAACATACGTCAGCGTGGGATCGAGCTGTGGGGCAGCCCTACCTACGAGCACAAGCTTCCCGTGGACATACCGTTCAGTTAATAGAAGGGTGATAAGTGCACGGAATGAACGGGTGATGCATACTGATGGACACACTCCAGATAGCTTTGCATTGCCTTCATCATCCTCACGATTGACGTTGTATGACACTTCGAAGTAAGACACGAAAAATCTGAAAATGCAGAGCTACTGCACGGCCTGAGTAAATATATAGTGATTTCCAGCTATATGTGGATATATGGGGCGATTGGTGAAGTCTCCAGCAAATCGACCTATAGCCTTCCGATTGGACAAAAACATTACCATAGTATACTAATCAATTCCTATTGGACATCACCATAGTATATCCGTGCCGGACAAGTACCTTGTCAGGACATATTTCGTGTCACACCCAATTCCATACATTTCCAAGTCAATAAGCCCTAAAATAGTCGTCATTTTCCAGCGTGTCTGACGAATGGTGGTGAGTGTTCTATAGCAGCTTCAGCGCGTTGAGTGGGTGGGTTCACGCTGCATGGCTTCGGATTAGCTTATGCCGGAGCTGTTTTTGTGTGTATCCCGGGAAAGTGTTCACACTGGCTGCATTCCGATTTTAACAGTATAGTGAAAAATTTAAACAAAAATCATTCCCCCCCCAAACCGTTGACTGGCTCGAGATTTCTTTCTGTCAGCGTTGGAAGACTGATCAATGGAGCGTAGCAGCGCTGGTGACGCAGCTATTAACGGCGCAGGTAGCCACGATCCGGACGCAGGCAACGGCGATCTGGATTGTGGTGAGGCAAGCGAGACGTGCAACATCACCGGAAGCAGCGTGGGAAACCAACCTGGCGACGTTAGTGGAGGCCTCAACGATCTCACAGCTGGGACCTGCGTTGGAGGTCGTGGTGCCCACGGAGGACAAAGTACACGAGGAGGCCGTGGACGTGGTGGTCGTGGTGGTCGTGGTGCCCAGAGCGGACGTGGCAAGGGCAAAAAACCTGTAAGCAAACGAGGCAAGGTGTGGGGAAACGACGAGGTCCTGCTTCTGATAAACGCGTGGAAAGCTGCGTCGTTGCTGCCGCTGCACGACGGCCATACGGCTAAGCAAGCTGCTGCGTCGGTCTACTCCGTGTACATTTCGCGCCTGTTAACGCTCAAGTCAGAAGTTACGGGGTTAGATGTTGAAGGTGTTGGTGAATTCTTAGCGGGACTCGCTGATACTCCGCCATTTCCAGAGGGTGGGCTGGCCATCGCCGACCCTAGTTTTCGACCTCGTTCCCAACGAGCGGTTGAGGATAAGATGGCCTCCCTGCGGTCGGCCTACACACTGATTTCAGACCATAACAACGGCACCTTAGGTGGCAGTACTGGGCGCCCTGAGTGGTTCAGCATTCCGACAGCGGAGCGAACCGACATCCTGAAGAAATGGGGGCGTGTGGCGCTAAGTGCCGACTGTTTCGCCGCCCTTGGTGGCGTTTTCGAGGACGATCCGAGCATCAACCTAGTGCGTGGTGGTATTGAGCTCGGCTCTGCTTGCTGCTGCGACGAAGGCCGGGTTGCAGAATCCCCTACACGTGGAACAAAGCGGTCGCGAGTAGATGAAATAGCCGACATGATGAACGACGTCATGGAGAAAGCAGTTAGATCCAAGGAAGCTATTGCGCAGCAGGATCGTGAGCAGTTCATCTTGCATCAGGCAGCCGAAAACGAAAAAACCGGTGCGCTGCTACGCGAACTCTTTAGTGCGAACCCATAACTACGACGATCTGACTGAATCCCGAAATCTCATCCAATGCATGATCGCATTCCTTGTTTTGCTCGCTACGAGTTGATTATCTTGAAATGCTTGCTCGTTCGTCAGTGTGAGATAGTTCGCAAAGTAATATGCGCGCCGGCGCGCTTCTGCGGCCGCATCCCATACGCTATCGTTGGCATCGATAATGAAGTTGTGCAGAATGCAAACAGCGCTTATTAAGGTCGGAATATCGTCTAAGCTTGTTTGTGCAATTTCGATTGGTCTCGAAAGAACTCTCCACCGCGATTTTGCCACGCCGAATGCACACTCGACGGTTTAACGCATAACAGCGAGCTTCCGGTTCAATTTGCTGACAACAACATCGCTCTGGGTCTCAGCAATCTCGTACGTCGTAACAACGTGAGTAGAGTAAGTGTAAGCCGAGTCGGCTAACAAAAAAGTGGGATCTTCTGGTACTCCACTATAACCCAGTTTGCAGCACCTTCATCTCCACCTGCTTCCTTGAGAATTGGTTCATGAAGTCGCCCAACAGCGCTATTGGAGAATACGCGGCTGTCCCCAACTGATCCTGGCCATCCTACATCGATGTCGAGAAATCGACGTTGGCGGTCGACCACAGCACTCATATGGAATGAGTAAAAGCCCTTGCGGTTAAAGAACTTCTTGCTGTTTGCTGTTGACGGCTGCACGATCGGAATGTGGCAGCCGTTGAGAGCTCCAGCACACCCAGAAACACCGTAGCCGTCTTCAAATTCCATCGGCAGCCTGAGCAGTTCTTCACGCTGAGTCGGAAATACAACATAGCTCTTCATCAGGCTCACGATTGACTTCGCCACTTCGTGCAAAATACCAGACGCGGTAGATTTACCGATACCAAACTGCGAGCGTACCTGTTGAAGTGAGCACCCGTGCCCAGCGTAGTACAGGAAGATGGCTAGCCTCACTGCCGCCGACAACGGCTTGCAAAAGTTGGTTGATTTCTTCTCGATGGCTGGCCGAAGTTTGCCAAGCAACGTGGCAAACGCCGTCATGGTCATCCGAAAGTTGTCTCTGAATTCAAGCGAATCCATCTCGGGGGTAAACACGAACGAACGCCAGTGAATACTACGAGGTATCTTGCGACGCATCGATCCATATCGAGTTGCCTCGTTCGCCAGCACAGTGAACACCATCGGGACGACCCCAGTGATAACTTGTGTAGCTACCGTACGTGATGGCGACTTGCCACTCGAATGAAGTAGTACCTGCTCCAATAAGAGGAGAAGAGCTAGTCGCTCGTTAGGATTGCGTGGATGTTGCAACTGTGCGTGCACGACCCGACCCCCCCCCCCTTCAATAAAGCAAATAGTACCAACAAATACGTCCTGTTAAGTTAGCTTAGCAATGAATGCAGCCCTTACATAAATGGCACTTACCTCAGTATCGTTGGAAACGCCCAGCACGTAAGCCACGGTCCTGCTGCTGCTACCGGCGGGCGACACGGTCCTGCTGCTGCTGCGAATCAACGTGACCATCGGACTGCTTCTCGTGAGCGTCATCCTCGTCCTGGTCCTGTTGCTGATCGGGGAGGAGGCGCTGAAGATGAAGTCATGTATACTGTCCGTGAGGGGGGCTGAAATCGGGACGTGAGCTGAAGCCGGGCCTGCTGACGCGGAGACCACTCAGTGCGTTTTACCATGCCTGAAGAAGGATATTCGCTTTGCTATACCGGAACCTATAGGGGGCCCTCCCAACCGGGGGCTTCAAAACTTCATGTTCGGGACGTTTTTTGTCTCCTTCCCGGGATAGCAATACGCCGAAGTCGGCAGCCCGAACCCATGCTCCGCCGTGGATTCGGGCATGCTAAACCGGAGTCGGGCAGTGTGAACCGACCCAATGAGTACTTAAACGAAGAGAAGGAGAGGACGAACGCTTGTGCAGTTGCGAGTGAAACTCAAAGTGACATTAGTTTAGCTACGTGCCGTGCACGAGGAGGAAAGCTTCCAGCCTAAAACCCCTTTCACTCGGCACCCAGATAGTTGGCTGCCATCCAGAAAGGATGGCGAGACCCAATCAATCTAGGTTAGCAAGTGGATTCCCAGTAGTACTGGACCTGACCAGACGTGAGTCACTAGGAGAGATAGATAAGCTCATATTTTAAAAGTATGCTCACAGCTGGGAGGCAGCTCAGACAAACCGCAGGCGATGGCTGGTCGCGCGAGCTCTCTCAGTGCACCACAACGCATTTTACATCAAGCCAAACAGACGTCATGGAGAGGTTGGGTGGTGGTAGTATGTGTGCATACATGCATAGACTGGCGCATCCACAGTTATGTGCACCACACCACGAAATCGGTGTGCACCACACCTCAGATTGGTGCTTTTGTATGGATTTGTGTCATTTAGCAGGGTACATGTCCACCTTCCGGAGGCGAGTATAGTGAACTGAACATTAACTCGAAAATTGACAAGGTACTTGTCCGGCACGGATACTAACCAATTCCGATGGTATACTAACACATTCCGATTGGACAAAAACCATGCACATGCACTTCAACTTTTGAAAGCCACTATGATGATGCATATTTGATGCAAGTACAAAGGGAGGTCGATTGGCGGGTGCTTGAGTCACCTAACCGCCCTGTCCAATTTTGAGTAGAACCCACAATACTATGATGATGTTTTGGTCCAATCGGAAGGCTATAGGTCGATTTGTTGGAGACTTCACCAATCGCCCCAGATATCCAAATATAGCTGGAAATAACATACTACATTTCTTCATCATCGCCCGTGGTTTAACATTTCGTCGTACATTAAAACGTTTTTTTAACAGTTATTCGCTTGACGATAGTAAAGTTCAATTTATTGCATTGATGAGATTTGATTCGTGTTCACTTACCATTGACCAAGAGGAGCAGAGGGTGCGGCTGCTTCGCGGCCGCACCATCTGCAACGTGTGCAGCTATAGTCCCAAACGCGTTCTAAATACACTTAGGACTAAGGACGCACCACGCGAACGCCTTATCATGTGTCGGCTGCGTAGCAGCATACCTCACCAGTAGCTGCTATCTCATTAAAAACAACCGACATCTTCGCGAAGATCTGAACACTTTGCCCAATATTGCAAAGTCAAAGAACGGATCAAAGACGCGGACAGAATTAATAGAAATAGAGAGCGTTCAGATCTTTCAGACTATGAGCGTGCTGCTCGTTTGGTACAATCCTAGCGCTAGTAGGCAATCATTTCATACGTCTCCGCTGGTTGCGGAGGTGGCGACGACACGTCACTATTGGTGATGGAATCCCAGCGCATTTCGCTCCGCCACACAAATGGTTACCGTCTGAGAGTAGCCGAGGCTTTCGTCCAGCGCCCACACTGGTTGTCTGTGCGTGTCTTCGTTCGCAACCGCGGCATCAAGCCCTCCATTGTGGTGTCATGGGCTGACAGAATCGACAAACTTTGGGAGACAGATCGCCCGGTAAAGCTGATACTCGGTGGGAGCGGTCACAAGGCTGACACCCACGAGTATGAAGATATCATCGCGTTGAGAGTCATAGACCTACGCCGGGAACGCTACATCGTTACCAGAGTCTTGATCGTCTTCATAGCTCAGGAGATCATGCCCCAGTTCTTCGTGAAGAAGACTGTGAACACAGCTATGGGCTAGTGCGCTCGGTACGTAGATATTGGCAGCACTTTTATCTATTTTGTACTAACGGTTTTGTTCATGCTGTTAGATTTATGGTACGGAGCCGACTGACGCTGCGCCGTGTAACTACTCGCGGCTGCGAATCACGCGAGGATATGTTCCTGCTCAAAGCTGAGTTTTATGACGAAGTTCACCGTGTTATTGTGGATAGCGTGACGCCGTTAAACCCCGATCTAGTCCCTCGAAGCAAGGTCTTTAACATAGACCAAACGGCTATTTACGGCTCTAGTAGCGCTTACACGACCGTGGAAAATGTCGAGGTGCGCGTGATACCGGTGTTGACAGCTGGCTCGGACAGCAAGCGTATCACCATGGCGGTGTTGGTGCGCACTGACGGCGTCGTCCTACCGCCGCACTTTGTCTTCAAGGAGCAGCCAGGTGGTGAGGTAGAGAAGAAGGTTCAATCCTACTTACCGCCGCACGTGGCAACGTGCTCGGACAGGAAAATACATGGTTTGATGAGAGGGTGATGCTTGAATATATTGATCAATCAATTAAGCCTGACGTAACTGGCTATTCTGTTTTGATGCTCGATACGTTGAAGGCACACAAGATGGACAGCATGCTGGACGAGTTGGGTGCCATGAGAACCAGCGTGTACTTCGTCTACCTCCCCCCCCTGGATGTACGGGGGTTGCACAGCCTCTCGATGTTGGGGTGATGTCCCCGCTGAAGACATCTACGCCAAACCTGTGCTCAAGTTGCGATTTTGAACGCCTTGCCCACAAACTCAGCCGAGCGCCGTCGCTATATGATTAACCAGGCTTTTGCGCTCTCGGCATGATCACCCTGGACACTGTGCGTCACTTCATATTCGTCCTCATCCAACTCTCGAATCCAGCTATCTTCGGGTAAGAGCACTTCGTCGAGGTCTAGGCGATCTAAACCGTTGTTTGTCAAACGCGTCGTTGGTCGGTCGGGAAAATTTCTCACCAGCTGCAGCTTGGATACATGCACAATGGGGAAGAGTCGATACTCGGTGCCGGCGGTCTCAATCTTGACGGCATGTCTCCAACCTTCTCGATCACCCGGAACGACCGTGCCACAGGTGTGCTAGCTTCCTGGCGTAACCTTCCTTCACTCAGTCCAAATATAGCCACACGCGGGATCCGATCTCAACCTCATATGGGCGGATCTCCTCGTTATGTTGGGCGACTCTGTCCGAGATCGCCTCCCCGGTCCGTTTGCCGACCTGTGCCCTCGCCTGCTGATAATATCGCTGGATCTGGTATCGCCATCTTCGGGGTTCCCGTTATCGGTGCACGGTGTCTACCGGTAGAGTCGCTTCTAGGGTGGACCTAGGGTCCCACCCATGCACCAGGTAAAAAGGCGTCTCGCCCCGAATTCAGTCTTGCGCGGTATTGATCGCGAAGTTGAGTCGCTCTGCATATTCATCTCAATCGCGTTGATCCAAGTGGCTGTCTGCACCATGCGTTCTGCCGTCCCGTTTGCCTGAGTCATGTATGCCATTGTGGCTCGCTGCCGCTGTCCTAGGATCTTGTTGACGGATCTGAAGAAATCGGCCATAAATCCCGGCTCGCGATCGTGTCAAATCACCTCGCTGGTGCCGAATCTCCGGAATACACACTCCTCGTAGGACTCTGCGATTGTTTGTGCCGTTCTCGACGCACTCGCCTTGGCGAATACGTATCCCGTGAAGAGATCTACCCAAAGCAGCAGTTCCGTATTGCCTTTATGTGATCTGGGCAGGGAGGGGATATGATCCATCGCTATAATCTGAAACGGATACGTCGCCTGGATATTGCCCGGTGATTCTCCTTGGAGCGACCTTCCCGGTCTCGCAGTCTACTCATTCCCCCACATATCGCTGCACACTGCGGTAGAGCCCTCTCCAATGGAAATGATCGCTGATACGTTCGACCGATGCCTTGATGTCCTCCCTCGAGACTGGCATGATAGTGCTGCAATATGTCTTGCTGTAACGTCTCTGGTACTACCAATCTCATCAAGCCATCACGCTCTTCTGCCGTCTGTCTTGTAGGTGGGCAATAGAATAGTAGGTCGTCCAGATCCACTTCGTAATCCGCGGCGACGACGCTGTAGGATCTAGCCTCCTCGGGGGACAGCTCCAGGGTGGTGCCTCCTAAGTATTTCATGAGGCCTGCAATCCACTCTTCCTCATCTTGAGCTTGTCAGATCCGTTCTACTCGCAGATTCCGCACGACTTCTTCCTGGAGTACTCCGGGGCGGGGTCCGGATCGACCAGCCGCCCTCGTCTTCACTGGGGAACCTTGACCACCGGACGGCCCTCTGCCGCTTTCGCCACCATGATCTCTTCGAAGCGATTCAGCGTAACCAGGTTGTTGAAATCAGATTCACTTTCCACTTATGATGCGGCCATTCCAGCAGCTGGTCCAGCGCCTTCTGCCTAAACAAAGTCAGACCGGGGGCCTTGCAGTCGATCTCACCTCTTACCTGGCGGATCACGAGGTTGGAGTCGCCGCAAACCATCAGGCGCTGCGACGCCCCCCCCCTTCTAGCAAAGCCATGAATAGTAATAACCCTCGATATTCGGCTTCGTTGACTGTCAAACCCTCTGCATACTCAGATCGGCCCTTTATCACTGTCCACTCGGGCAGCTTCCACAGGATTGCGCTGTAGGCGCCTCCACCACGCTTGACACGGGCGGATCCATCAGAACTGACTACACATAAGCTCTCCTCCGGGTGTACTGTGGGGATTGGGGATTGGATCTCGCGCCGTGGCTCTTTCATTGGTGCAATGGCGATCAGGGCTTGATCTACTTCTGCTCGAGGTGTAATAGTCGCCGCCATCGCCCCCAGGATCTCGTCCTCCCCTTTCGTGCACTTTACAATCTCCAAAGTCCACGTGGTCAGCAGTGCTGCCCATTGCCCTAACCTCCCTTGCAAATCCGGTGATCGGAACAGCCACGCCTGTGTGATTAATACCTTGATCTCGCGTCCTACCAACAAGTTGTGCCCCAAATCTAGGATCCGGAGTAGGGCCAAGACCTCCTTCTCCACGATCCCATAGTTCAATTCATCGGACTTCAACGTGCGACTCGCAAACGTGACCGGGTGAAACACAGCATCGTGCTCTTGCATGAGTGCTGCTGAGATCGCCCAATCGTTAGCGTAGACGACCACCACTGGCTGTAGCTCAGGTTGGAAGTGACGTAGAATCGGAGTCGACGCTACCTTCTCCTTCAAACCCTTGAACGACCGATGAGCCCTTACCCAGCGCGGGTCGACCTCCGTCGAATCAACTGGTCTTTCCAGATCCTCGCCCTCCAGCTTCATATGATCTCGGATCTGGGACTGGCTCTCTGGCTTCTTCATAGCCACGAAATCCACTTCCCGCAACTCGTATACGACCGCTGCGTAGATCGCATAGTCTTCGATGAACTTACTGTAATAGTTGAGGCTGCCCAAGAAGGATTGCATCGCTCGAAACGAGGCAGGGAATGGTAGATCCGTCAGCGCCGACAGATTCTTCGGGTTCGCCTCCAGTCCAGCGTTCGACACCTTGTATCCGGGATATTCCACCTGATCTTTCCCCAAAAACCTCTTTACGACACTGATCGACAGATTCCACTCATCGCACGCGTCTAACAAGCGCAGAGGTGATCCCAAGATCCGGCAGTTAATAGTATGTCGTCAATGTACGACCGCCGTCCTAGTACTGATGCATTGCCGTCATCCTTGGGCTCAGTGGGAATTAAGGCCGAGCTTGTTTTCTAATCCGGCTCTGTCTGCCTGGATCTTGCCTCTCCATCTACCCGCGGGACCCTCGTAAACCCATACAACACGTTATCTAACATCCGCTGGTAGATGTGAGGGGCGTTCTTGAGGCCGAAAGGCATCCTGTTCCACTCGAAGAGTCCGAAGGGGGTGATGAAAGCCGAGATCGCGCGAACTCGGTCGGTCATAGTAACCACCCAAAATCCACCAGCCATGTCGAGAGAGCAATACCACAACACCTTGTCCAGATCTTCCAGCGGGTCGTTGATCAGAGACATTGGGTAAATCATAAGCCTCGTCAGGCTGTTGACAAGTCGGTAGTCGATGCAGAGCCGTATGTTCACTCAGTTCTTCTTAATGATCACCACAATCGGCGAGGCCCACGGCGAAGTTGACATATTTATGATTCGTGCTCCAAGTAACCCCTTAATCAGATCTGACAGCTTCTCGCGAAAGTGAGGCGCCACTTTGCGCACGCATTGAGCAATGGGTTTGGCGCCTCCCACGTCGATGTCGCACACTATTCTTCTGGCGACGAGGGGAAGTGCGTTACCCTTTCCGATGAGCAGGTGTCTACGCCTCCAGATCAACTGTCTCAACCGATATATCTCTTCGGCGGCGTTGGTGGTAGGATCCCCAACTTGGATATCTTCCAACGATACTTCCTCAGTCGACTGAGTCACTTCGGGTAGGACAGCCATCTCCGATTCCACTTCTTCGGCCTTATGATCTCCTCCTTCATGGTAACACACTTATTCGTCTTCGACAGGAGGATCGGCGTCGACTGTAGCTTTGTTCGCTGTCGGACCCGACTCCGTCTCTTTAAGTTCCGGCTTGTCTACTGTCTTCCTGGGGGGATTCCGTCATCCGGTGATCCTCTGACACCGGGTCTGCCACATTTCCACTCGTCAGATCTCCTGTCGCCCCTTCACCCGCTAGATCTCTCAGATCGGGGCCCGAAACGGATTCTGGTCCTTCTTACCGGTCATCTGACTCTAGGCCCTCGGGTCCTGATGCGGGGTTTCCTTCGGCTTCCACGGCCCGGGTATGCAGGACAGACGCTTTCTCCCTCGACTTCAGTTGTAGTTCGTCGCCCCAATTCGGCTTCCACAATATAGCCCCCGGGGTTCGGTATATCGGACGCTTCACCATCGGCGGTTTTGGCGGCTTGGGATCTTGGTTCTCCTCTGCCTTCCCGGCGTCCGTCGTGGCCAGCAGCGCCAACTTCTGCCATTCTTGGTAGCGGCGAGATCCAACGGAAACGAAACCTTGTAGGCGTGGTACCCGGTCTCCGGCCAACCACATGCCGATTCGCTCATCGCGCTGCAGGATCAACTTCTTTTCGCCGATATTAGTGATAGTCAGATGCACCGCCGTACTGGGCCCCTTGCTCACCGTAGGCACCAACCGATCCCCTCGAGTCACCCATAATGAGTCCTGATCTGACTTCTGTCGCTGTTCCGGTAACTCCAGAGAATCTCCCGCCTCTATTTGCAGGTGTTGATCCAGTCTCACCAGTCTAGCCTTGTCATTGTATAGCTGGCGGCGCCCACTGAGCTGAATCCGCACGTCATCCGGCAGGCATATAGATCCGTCCGTCAGATCTAGTCGGATCCCTGCAGGTACCATGAAATCCATGCCCAGGATAGCCTCTTGGCCGGACAAATCCCCTACCCAGATGTCGAAGAGGTACACCAAGTATCCAGCCAGGGTGATCTTGATCCGTGTCTTTCCTTCCGTCGTGTACACGGTATCACCAATACCTACGCAGTCTTGACTTTGACTCCTGTCTACATAGCATCCCATTTTATGAGCGAATGAGGTGTCTACGTAGACACCTCAGCGCTGGTGTCGAGGAGCAAGATTGCCTTCTCGTTGTTAATCTTTCCCGTGATCTTGAGCTGCCGAAACCACTTCCCAGGAGCGTAATGTTTCCAATACTCCCTCAATTCTCCGGGAAGGAGATCCGAGTGCGTTGGATCCATAGTTCGCCTACATTCAGCCACGAGACTAGGCTGATGATTCAAGGGGACATTTTCCTCTTCCGTAGGCGAGAACCAGAGGTTCTGATCTTGCTGTTTCCAGTAACCTCGTGGTATCCCCGGGTTGAGACTCATAACTTCGGCGGTGTCGGATCTGTCGAAGGCTGGGCAAAGACTGGATATGGCTGCAGTGCGTTTCCCATGTAGATCGAATGTATTATCACGTGGATCTAGCCTCCTACTAGCTTGATCTACTCACGGCTCGTTCACGTGTGCATAGATGATGTACCTAGAGCGCTCGGCTCGTACCGGATTCCAACCCGGCGGTCGCCCTAGTTTAACATCTTCTCCGCCATTTCTGGCAACATCCCTGCATGCTTGGCGGGATCGAACCACTGGTGGATCTGGTTGTAGAATTCTTCCATCGGATATTTCCCCATGTCGTGTAGTTATCCACACCCGCGGCATACGAACAGGCAATGGTCTGCCGGATGTCCTCTTTTCCCACACTTCTGGTAAGTCAGACGCCTCCAACACCCCAAGTCAGTATGCTTCTTGGACCGCAATGCGAGCATCGTCCACGGTCTGGACCTTCCGCCGGGAATCGTGGTCTGGGATCTCCAGGTTGTGAATCCGGAGCACGGCGGTCCGATTGATTGCGATCCGGGACCTTCAGATCTTCTCCTCCTTGCGGGGGTCGTTCAGCACTGGCTGCGAGGTAGATCCGGCGGTGTTCATCTCGATCCGAATCCGATCCTTCAGAACTCCCGAGTCCGGTGCCTGGATCTGTATCGCGCGTACTTGTTTGGCCGGAGCGGCAGGGGCCGGGGATGGGGAGGCTTTCTGCCGGTACCTGTTCGACCCCGCCACTGACTTGTTTTGGCAACTCTTCGCCCTGTCCAGGGCCCGCAGAACTTCTTCCAAATCATCTGCGTCGGGCAGTCGTAACAGCGTCAGCCGGTCCGCCAACTATGGATCTCCCAGAGTTTCTTTGAAGTGATCCACATGTTCCTTCCGATCCTTTGCACCACCGTCCTTGACCATCAAACGCGCGCGTAAGCCCGCCGCGTTGAGCCTATGCAGGTATTCTAGCGCAGACTTGTCCGAGCGCTTCCGAGCTTGGTAGTACAGGCGAGCGACCGAGACTCCAAATCCACAATACTGTATCTGGAAACTTCGAAGTAGTTCCGACCACTTGTTGCGCGTCGATCGTGGCAACTGTCGGTACCAGTTCTTCGCCGGCCCTGACAGCAGGTCTGCGACTGTCAGGCACTTATCCTCGTCGAACGCTTGATCTCGCATGAACGATGACTTGGCCTTGCTAATCCACGCCCTCGCTCTGTCCTCGTCTTGATCTTTGCCTGTGAACTCTTTGAGGTCGGATATCGCGGAGATCCGAACTCGTTGGATCAAGGCGGACTCGAAGGACTCGAAGGACCCTGCTGCGGCGGTCGCCACGACCGCTGGGGCTGCTGTGGGGAGATCCAAGTCATCTGGATCATATTCCCATTGCAGCCTCTCCAGATCCTCCGATCCGGCCGACTCCATCTCGACATCCCGAGTTTCCGGGTTCGGTAGCGTCCTGGCAGCCAGACTCGGCATGGCTACCTGTGCTGTTCTCGGAGAAATCGGTTCATGGCAGCTTGGAAGTAGGACTCCAGCTTGTCCGTCGTAATCGTTGAGTTGGGGGCTGGAGCCGCCGAGTTCGTCGCCACTTCCGGTGCTTCTTGATTTGAGATCGGGCAGGTGTCCGTCGAGAGGTTTTGGCTCTAGCATGTAGCATGGCTGCGCCCGCAGGACCTAGTGACATCCGCCGTGGCTCTGACGACGTACCGGAGTCCGCTCCCGCCGCTGAGACGACAGGGGTCCCCGAGGGGACCTGGGGGAGAGGGAGGGGGGGTGAGGTTTGTCTTCCAGATCCGGATCCTGATCTGTCTCCTTTCCATCGACAGAGTTCCTCCCAGCACTCTGTCGATCCGCTGGTCTTGCTTCATTCAGGGGCGTCGTCGTCGATCCGAGGTTCGATGACGCTTGATTCCCTCGTTCTATCTTCACTTGAACTTATTCTTGGGACTCACGGTGAAATCCCGAGTCACCAGAAGATCCGGGCACGCGCACCATTGTGGGGTAGCGGGATCAGCAAAATCAGCGAGATCGCTAATCCAACTTCCCAACTGCGCCCGAACACCGACTAACGGAGGGGGTACTCCGATCTGTGATGTGTGCTGAACTGGGTCACCTGTGTATCCGTCGGTAGGGCTGGATCTTGCTCTTCTGGTGTCTTCCGAAGCGCTCAAGCCTTGAAGTCGCGACAGTCTTGGCGAGACGCGGGGATGGGGTGGAGCGGCGTGGAAATCTTCACACAGCTCGCGGTTACACTTCCCAAGTGTCCTTGTACTTGGATCTGGCGGCCTGGATCTGGATCCGGCCGTGGGGTTGCCTTGCGAGGGGCGATTGTCCTTTACGTTCCTTCCTTTCAATGCTTGCCGCTTCCTATAGCGGGATCTGTGGTTGTTGAGCGTCGAGGACCGACCGGCCAAGCTGTGAACTCCGGTGGATCTGGGATCCGCACTTGAGGGTTGATCACTAGGAAAGTCTAATCTGGCCAATGTATTATCCAGACTTAACCAAGACTAGATCCCTTACCGCTGACGCTTCTGCTCCTCATGGGCCAATGTAGTTCCCGTTTCCAGGCGAGGGGGAAGGCGGTTGCGATATCCAAGGCAAATTCGATACTGATTTATTCTTAAGTCCGATCCACCCTACAAACGTATCATCCCATCCGGCTATCATCCCATCTGTACCTACCGATTCTGTGGCCTCCCTTTACCTCCACAATGGCGTCATCCCTGCTTCAACCATGCCGTAAGCCGTGGGAAAGCTGACATTGGATCCCGATCCGCGGTATCAGATCTGATCCCGATCCTGGATCCGGATCCACTTCACTCCGATCTCACTCAGGCACTTCGATCTGGACTGGAACTGCCGACCTTCGTTCTCCCTGTCATTCCAGCTCTTGCGGACCTACGTCCCGCGGCCCTTCACGACGTCTTTCTTCGTGCAGGTCTTACCTAGTCAGTTTCCCGGAATAGTGACTGGGTTGGTCCAAATCTCTCTCCTGCCAATCAACTCCGGTCTCCGATTTCTCCGATCTTGCTTCTCCACAGCTGCACTCTTAGCGTTTGGAATGTCTTTCAGAATGACCAAAGCGCTCGCATCGTTGAGAAGCATGATCGCTTGTATTTTAGCTGTCAGCACGCCAGCCTGTGTTTGCAAGTCGATGGGGTCCTTGATCGACATTCCAGCGACCTTTCCCTGTCGAGCTGCCCTTGTCGGTGAGCAACGTGCACACGTACACCGATCACGCTAATTAGTCATGCTTTGCAAATAGTCATGCTTCTGTACTTTTTCGTGACACGCTGCACAACTAATTTTCTACAAAGAGCTGAAATTACTCAAAGACAGCGGGTTTGGGCAGATCTCATTGAGCTGAAGCCAATCATGGTCTTAGATTTCAGAGATAGCAAATATTACGGATACAAGAACTGCTCAATTGTTCGACTTTCAATTCCAGACATCGTAAACCATTATTACGCTTCGAAGTCGAACAATTGAGCAGTTCTTGTATCTTTGTATTTGTGAAGCACGACCAATTAGCGTGATCGGTGTAGTGATGAAACTACGCTAGAGCGGCCTTGGCGGAAACTATGTTTAAGCGGGTAGTGCTTCGGGATGAAGCTTGAACAAGACTGACGTCTCGTCTCCTTCACGCGGTGGCCGAAAGCTTATTTGCAAGTTTTGCGACTGTCGATGATCAGGAACGATTCGATGAGGGGGCAGTGACGCTCGTCGAAACAACCACCAAGACCAGTGTGGCCGTCAAACCATTGTTGAAGCTGACAAGCATCTGGCGCACGGCTATCACGTGGTCGTGATATTTCTGTACTGGTGCTCCGCTGACCGATGGAGATGCCGGAGCGATGTCACCGACAAAGCAATCGTTTCCAGATGATCCCTTCGCGCAACCTCCAAAACTCTCGTACCTAGACGAGGTGGACGCTACAAGCAACATCCCAGTAACTTATCATATTCGGAGGGTATAATGATTTATGGAAGTGACTGTAGAGTACTTACATAGTTTTTGTATCAACCCTCTATAAACGAATATCGTGCATCATCCATGAATTACCAGGTCCTAGTGTTCTGAAGAAAAGGACCCACTGGGATCTCTAAAATTTTGAGTGTCGTGCGTTGCACGAAGAAGCTCTAAAATATAGGCGAGCACGTATTTCACTTAAGAGTAATATATTGATGATAATGTAGTTTTAACACAGCCACACCAGAGCCAAGCCAAAGGAAACAGTACTTATTTCTCCGGTCCGGAGAAGTAAGTACAGACAACGACGCAATAATCCGACTGAAACAAAAATTGTGATATTTAATATCTTCGTGTTCGACCTCTCCAGCCAATCAGATTTGGTCAGTAGACTTCTTTTTTGTATGGCATAACTACTTTATACGATTTTACGTATGCTTTATGAGCATCACTGTGTGGTTTGTCATTTTAAAGTGTTTTTGCTGCAGTCGTGAGAGAGGACCTTTTCGATGGACCTTCAGGCTCAATAGACGGATATTTATGTCGGTCGCTCGCACCGAACGGAACCCACAAGCTAAAGTCGATTTCATCGCCAGATAAATCCCCCCAGTCGAAGTTAGTCAAGAAGGGGGTGAACGGAAATTTAATTTCTACTTTGATGGAGCTAATTGGCTAATAAATTACGGACTTATCTGAGGTTAACGACACAGGCAACATGCAGGTAATTTATAATTTCCAGCGGGGTAACGTTGCTGTTATGATTTCTATTTCCCTTTTTAAAACTATCACATCAGATTTTGCAACGGTATTTGTTTTCCCGAAACCGCACCACCACTCGCATCACTCTTTAGCCCTGAAATAAATTTCAGAGAATTGCACCGGCAAAATTGAACACAATCAAACTCATTAGAACCTATATTTTTTAAACTTTGCGCAAACAAACCACAGACATAATAAGCGACGACACTATTTAAGACGGATTGATCCGCACGTGCATCGTGATATGCCCCCCTTCCGACGATCGCGGAATCCACATCAGCAACGAGCCCCCTCCCTTGCCGGGCAACCCCATAAGACCCGGACGCCAGCGATCCAGATACAATGTTTTGTCCTCAAGCTGTGGGAACGTGGAGTCCCATGTCACTGTGTCGCCCGCTCCGACGTCGACCTTGGTGTAGCCGTCTCCACCACTGTGAACGACCACCGTCACGTCCTTCGTATCGACACTCTCGAATATGATGTGAACCACGCCGTCACCCGCGTGAGTATATGATCCGTAGCTTCCAGCGAATGCTTCGTCCATAGTCGTAAGTCCCAAAGCGTCGAACAGTGTACCGTCGTCGATCTCACCAACGTATGCAGTGGGTCCGCATATCGGCTGCACGAACTGTGAGGCCATATACGCGATACCCGTGGGGTCGACAATGGACAACACGACGAGCCCCATATTGGCCACCTTGAGCATATAGTCTTTGTCAGCTACATCTTTCCCCATATCCGTCTTGCCAGTGTCAATGAGCTGGTCAACGATCACTCCGAACGTCTTGCGCAGTAGATCTCGCGTCTCGTAGGCTACCGTCTCAGTCTTGGTGGCCAGCAACTCCCCCATACAGTTGTTTGTGACGATGGGGATGTCGTTCAGCACGATCGATGATCTGTACACCTTGACGCGAATGTCATCGACGTTATCACTCACGTTGCGGTATTTGAGAACGGCACGGGTCACACGGTCAGTGAGGCGCTTGAGTTCCCAGCCGCAGCTCGAATTCTTGTCGATAATACCTTGCAGTTCGTCCACTGTCGTGGCAGATTTGTTAAGCACTTCGGTGCCAGTGAGCAAGTTCATGACATTTGCTCCGGTCGAGATGATTTCATCACCGTTGGTGATGGCCTGCTTCACGATGCCTTCGACGGCTAGAAGTACATAGTCTGCGTACTGGGCATTTTCAGGGATTGGTAGCCCCAGGCAAGTGCAGACGGCTATCGGGAGGTCGTACAATACCACATCGGCCTGATAAGCAATAACGAGAAGCTCTGCTGTATCGCCTTGGGGTGCAGTGGTTTGTCGGTAGCGGAGGTAGAAAATCAGACCTCTGATCACCTCGACCATAGTTTTAACGCACATGACAGCCCACTTGGCAGTTTTGTATACAGCATAAAGCTCGCCAAACACTCCTGCAGTCGCAGCATTAAGTGCCACAGCGACAACCGAGCCGATTTTCGCTAGAACCGCGAGAGCGCAGTCGTCATTTTGAGGAATGCACTCCAAACCACACGTCACGGGATACGAGAGCGGACATTGCGTGATACAATCATCGTCGTCCTTGCCGTAGCCCAACGGACAAATGTTAGTGCTGTCGAAATCGGCCGTCTTGCGATAACACGCTGTATCGGTCGACTTGCCGATGGTGGGTCCCACCCAGTTACGGATTGTTGTGCCGTACGTGTTGTTCCCGACGCCTGAAGGATCAGTCAATTCGATATTCTTGGCCGACATTCTCGTCCAGATCGCCCCGAGTTGATCCACTTCGTCTGCGGCGCGACCGTAAAATCCACTCAACATAAAGCCTTCGGGTGCTGTCGCCGTACCCGTCTTATCTGTCTTCGTTCCGCCAGAGATTGTTTTGCCTTCGCTAGTTGTGAAGCTCAGATAGAACACACGAGTGTGTGAACCCTGTTTCTCCCAGTGAGCTTCCATTGAGTTAATGTACTCACCGGAGCCCAGAGTTAGCGTCTGCTCGGTTCCACCCTTACCTCCGTGAGAAAACGTCAGCTGTGCAGGAGAGGTGACCTGCAGAGTCACAGCATCCACACGCTTGTTCGATCGCATTGTTATCGAAGATGCCGTCTGACCAAACTTGATCCTGTTGATGTCGGAGAATGCGTTGCCATGAGGACCTCCGAAAAGCTCACTGAGCACAATATCTTCATCAGCGGAAACTGGAGGTGAGACCGTCTCGTTGACCGCTGCGATGCTTGACCAAATCGCTCCAATGAGGTCGATTTCATCTCCGTACCGACCAAAAAATCCACCCAACTGGTAGCCCTTTGGAGCTGTTAGCGATCCCTTCTCCTTGGTTTGCGATCCGCCAGATACCGAGTTACCTTTGCTCGTTCCCAAACTGAGGTAGAAGATGCGCGTGTGACCACCCTTTTGGCCCCAATGAGCCTCCATTGTGGTGATATATTCGCCCGGTTCAAGAGTGAGAGTGTTTTCTTTTCCCCCAGTTCCGCCATGGGTAAACGTCATCTCCTTTGGTGCCGACACTTGCAGTTTGAGGCCGTCAACACGCTCACCCGCGAGAATCGTGACGGAACTGACGGTCATGCCGGACGTGACAGCGAGCTGGTCGGAGAATTGCTCTCCGTGGGGTCCTCCGAACGAATCACTCAGTTGAACAGCCCTCTTGTTCGCCTTCGTCTTCACCTCCGACAAACTTCCTGCAATGTCAGCTGGGGCAACTGTGCCCGGGGAATCTTCGTCTTTCACTGGAGCGGGAGCTGGCGTCGGAGCTGGAGTCACCAACTCGATGTACGCCCAAACCGCGCCCAATGTGTCGATCTCCTTTCCGTCTTTGCCGAAGAAGCCGGCCAGCTGAAAGCCTTCGGGTGCAGTCACCGTGCTTTTTTCATCCGTCATCGAGCCTCCCGCCAGTGAATTGCCCGCGCTCGTGACGAAGTTCACGTAGAAAATGCGCGTGCGGTCATTCTTCTTCCCCCAGTGAACTTCCATCGATTTGATGTACTCACCCGGCCCAAGCTTGAGCGTCTTCTGTTCGCCGCCAGTTCCGCCATGGGTGAACGTCTGCGTCTTGGGCGCCGATATCGCCAAGGTTATCCCATCGAGACGTTCACCAGCATAAATTGAAATGGAGCTGACTGTCTGCCCTGAGTTGACGAAGTTCTTGTCGGAAAAGTCCATTCCGTGGGGTCCACCAAAACTCTCACTGAG
Source organism: Phytophthora europaea (assembly GCA_030463285.1). NCBI lineage: Eukaryota > Oomycota > Peronosporomycetes > Peronosporales > Peronosporaceae > Phytophthora > Phytophthora europaea. The sequence continues at coordinate 25,539 of JAHQIV010000020.1, read as the reverse complement.
CTGGACGGAGTCCTTGACAGAGATTGTCGGACCTGCAGGAGCTTCTGTACCTGTAGGTGCAGGGGCTGTTGAGCCTGAAGCTGAGCCTTCCATCGAGCTCGCTGCTGGCTCTGCAGCTGATGCCGCCGTGGATGCTACTGCAGAACCTGCTCCTGACTCTGCTTTCGATTCTGCTGTAGAGCCGTCGGTTGATGCTAGTGCAGATTCCGCCGCAGAACTCCCAGTAGATGCTGCTGCGGATGCTGTCGAAGACACATCAGCAGACGCTTCACTAGTTGATGTTGTATCGGAGGAATAGGTAGATACTTCTCCTGCCTCACTGGTCGACCCCTCTGTGGACTCGGACGCATTCCCTGACGCTTCTGTCGGTCGTTTTCGCGTCTTCGTGGGCTTGGTAGGCTTACCAGAAGCACCAGAGCGTGAGTCCGAGCCATCAGTAGACGATTCCAATGACGTTGCTTCCGACGACACGGTCGGTCGTTTTCGCGTCTTCGTGGGCTTCGTCGCCTTACCAGAAGCAGCAGCAGAGCCCGAGTTCGAGCCATCAGAAGACGATTCCATTGACGTTGATTCCGACGACACGGTCGGTCGTTTTCGTGTTTTGGTAGGCTTGGTCGCCTTACCGGACACAGCAGCAGAGCCTGAGTCCAAAGCGTCAGAAGACGAATCCGTTGACGTTGATTCAGACGCATCCGCTAATGGTCTTTTTCCTGTTTTCCGGGGCTTGGTGACTTTACCAGAAGCAGTAGAGGCGGACCCTGACTCCGATGTATCGGTATACGAGTCCGCTGATTGGAATGTTGCTGGCCGTTTCCGAGTTTTGGTAGGTTTGGCAGCCTTCCCAGAAGTGGCGGTAGTGGCAGACCCCAATTCCGAAGCACCGGTAGACGATTCCAATTGCGTTGATTCCGATGTGTCCGCTGACAGAGCTGACCTTTTCCTTCTTTTGGTTGCTGTGGTAGCAGCAGAAGCAGACCCGGACTCCGAGACATCGGCAGATGATTCCATTGACGTTGCTTCAGACGCGTCTGAAGACTCCATAGAGGAATCCGCCACTGAAATTTCGGCAGAAGAAGAAGAACCGGCAGAACCAGAACCAGAAGTGGAAGTAGCTGGGGCAGGAGCAGGAGCATCTGTAGCAGGAGCCTCCGTCGCCGGGGCCTCGGCCGAAATCCGCGTCCAAATCGCTCCCAACTTGTCAACCTCGTCGCCGTCTTGGCCGAAAAAGCCTCCGAGCTGGAAACCATCCGGTGCATTTACCGTGTTCTTGCTGTCCGTCTGAGAGCCTCCAGAGACCGAGTTACCGGCGCTCGTGCCAAAACTCAAGAAAAAGATACGCGTTCTTCCTTTCTTCACGCCCCAGTGCGCCTCCATCGAGGTGATGTACTCATCCGCAGCAAGCGTGAGCGTGTTCGCCCTTCCACCAGTTCCTCCGTGGCTGAACGTCGCGGCAGTTGGGCCTTTCACTTCCAGCGCGATACCATCGACGCGCTCACCCGCTCGAATGGTGATGGAGCCAATGGTTTGTCCTGCAGAGACCGAGACTTGGTCCGAGAATTCCGTTCCGTGAGGCCCACCAAAGCTCTTGCTCAATTGAACAGAGTCATCTGCTGATAAGGTCTCGGGGACAACTACCAAGAGGAGGCAAAATATTGCCTGGAGTATCATCGCTGGCACCCCAAGAGCCATGCCCGCGATGTCAAGCTTGTTGAAATGGGGTCTAAATCACCGTGAGTGGATATTGACCCGATGCTTACGCACAGACACCTACTTTTCTGGCCTCAGCGCACATGTAATACAAGTTGTATTATTTTAATACATGTGCCGGTACAGGTTTGCCTCCTCCGAAAGCGCGGTGGGGATGATAATGCAATTTGACAGGGAATGTCAGATGGCAGTATCTAGTGAAGTCAAATGTAGTTATATTTAGCTAAACTCAGACATCATATATACCAGGGTATTTAATGGAGGGAGTGCTTATGCTGAGAGGAGTATTACGATACCTACCTACTGAGCGTTAAAGAGACAACGAAAAGGACGTCGACACCAGCAGGATAAGTTCTGGGATAAGACTCGTCCTTCGTTGTGATTGAGGATATACATCGATCAAGTCGAGTTACTGCGCGGGCGCAGATGGCTGAACAGAACTGGGAGTCAAAAAAAATCTGGAGTTTTGTCATTTTGCCAGGAAGTCGTCTTGCTCACGAGAATACATGACATGTATTCTATAATACTATTATAGCACAAACCAGGACAGTCGTTCATACCTTACGCAGACGCGTGTCGAAACAGCTCTTCTTCGATACTGGTATCAAGTCAATGTGAGCTGAATTGCAGCAAGTTTGACATGAAGTCTTATGCTGGCTGGTTAATTAATTAATTAATACCTGTATTAAAATATTATTATATTGTGCCTTTCTGCCATTATGCCCTCAGAATTAAGGTCTTACGTAGGAGTAGAGGTCCTACGTAAGACCTCCTAAAAGACAATCTGACGGTCATTAAATTTAGCATGTCCCATGTTACAAGAGTCGACATGTCAGACGGCGAGTAAATGGCCGGTTAAAAATGGCCATTCGTGCCTAAATTGCTTAAATCCAAGCCATCTGTATCGCAAATTCTACCAAGAGCCCTAACCCCTCATGGTCCGATTGGCCATTTGTTTGGAAAGGCACAATACTTCGCCCTCGACTAAATCCTGCAAGGTATCCGTGAAAAGTAGGCATCGTCGATGCCGTCGTGACACCTCGCTTTTATAAACCCGTTCGAAAAGCAAGCTTACCGCAAGGGTTCGCTACTTTGAGGGCTTGAACTGAAGCAAGTGTTCTTCAGATGTCTTGCTAAAGGGCCACTCGTGACACAAGGAATTGCTTTGCAACTTGCATCGTACGGGAGGTTCCTATGGTCGAAAAGCGATTCCACGGGTCGCTCTACATGTACTATGGCGAGATGAAGGATATGCATCTTCAGCATGATGAGCCAACCGCACATGTACCCACTGATGGCCACCGCCGACTAAACTACCTCCGCCGTGAGCCCACGCGCTATATCAATCTGTCCAAAACTGTACCAGCTACAGTACGATGGTCTTGCCAAAACAAAATCAAGTTTCACATTTGGCAATAAACAAATTTGACGATACTGCACACTGTCAAACTTTGCATTTTTGCATCCGAAGCAGCGGCGGAACATGCTGGAGACTCGCCGCAAGCTGCTGAACGCGGCGCTGGGCGGCAACATGGTACGTGTCTGTCTGTCCCATCTTCCCACCAAGACGCTAAGCTTCTGATTGCACTGCCTTGCGTCTCAATCGGCGCTGTGGTTCGCCCTCAAAGTCCCAGCAGGAGAGTCCCCACTACCGTCCTAATGCCAAAATGACTGTATGTAACTACTGCAGGTTCTGTCATGCGCTCTGCTGCTGACCACCATGTTCCTGCTAGAGACGCCGTACGTGGGCTTTGACGCCGCAGTCACCGCCGGCGTCTACGTCGTCTTCACGTTCGTGGCCATCGTCATCCTCAACAAAACGCCGTCCGCCTTCTCGGTGAGCTGTTGAGCGGAGACCTTGGGCTCTTGGGCGGCTGGGGTGACTGACTGACTGACTGGTGGATGCTGCTACTGTGTAGATAGGGTTCCTGGTCGGGGCTTCTTTGTTGGTGCTGGTGCTGGCCTTTCAAGCAGCTCTCTACTGGGTAGGCTGTGGATGAAATGTAAGCCGGACGAAGCGCTAGCAGCTGACTGAAGCTGTTGGTGTTGACTGTGTAGGGGCTGGAGGCACGCAACAACCCGCGACGAGCAACTCCGGGATACGTGGCGTCAGGACTTCACGCAGTCATCTTCGTGGTGCAGTGTGTGGTGACAACTGTCGTGGTCAAATCGAAGGAGGACGTTATCGACACATACGCAGGTGAGTTGCTGCGCTGTCGTTTGTCGTGGCGCGTTAGTCTTACCTATGTAAATTGGCGTGACAGCGTACGAGTACATTCCGGACACCGGATACGTCGACAACGTGATCCTGACCAACATCTCGCGCACAGCGTCGCCTATTAATTATCAGGCGACAATTCCCACCGCAGACATTTGAGCAGACGCAAAAAAGCAGACGGTTTGAGTGTAATTACAGAGTGAGCTCTGCACGGGTTAGAATAACCCTGCTGCACCAGTTTCAACGAAGTCGTGGTCTTGCACGCTTCCGACTCAGCGTTGCGGCTTGATCTCGCCACCGTCGAGATCTTGCGTCCAGTCGAACGCTTCCCAGTCCTTTAAGAACGCCAATACCTCCTGCTTCTCGCTCTCCATTGACCGGCGATTACCACCCTCGCGTCGACCGTACTTCGGTGGCGTTACACCCAGCATACCTGCCACGACATTAACACCAAAGTCTCGTGGAAATTCGGCCTCATCCTCGATCACGTGCGCATACCCGCCTCGTCCTTCGCGGGTACGCCACTCAATGTGGAAGTACGAGAACGTTGGCGGCACGTGACTTTTAATGCCGCCCTTGCTGGTGTCAATGATCGGTTTGTGGGTGCTCCACTCCCCATCGGCCTGCATTAGCTCCTGCTTGAAGTATAGTGGTGTGTCCAGCGCCAACTCAGAGTCCACTGGAATGCACTCAATTACAGTGTGTCTTTTTCGATGGGGTGTGCTTGTCTGCTCGATAAACACCATGCTCGTGCCATATTGTTTTTCACACATGCGCAAAAGTGAGTCCTGGAAGCGCGTGATCTCCTCGTTTACCTGTTCCTCTACTTGAACAGCTGAGCACGTGTGTTCAATCGGCACGATCACGCAGTGTCCAGGATGCAAGCGAGGCCGGCTTGGCACAGCAACGAAGGAAAACTCACCCAACGATAGCATCAAATGCTTCTTGAAAGCAGGGCTCTTCATGCACAATTGACATTTCTGCGTTCGCTCATCCCACTTCTTCGTGTCATTGACGGCAAGCGCATGTTCTCGTTGTGCTTGGGCGCGCCGAGTCAGATTCGAGCCGGGCTTCTGTAGCATCTTCATATCCACTTGATCCTCTTCGTCAAATCCACTTGAAAGGTTTTGAGCGTTCACTTCCGTGCCCTTGTAACGCGAACCAAGTCGAACAATATTCCGTGCATGGATAGAATCCATGTTGCCTTGGCCAACGCGGGCACTAGACATCCGCTCTTCTCGCACAAGCTCCTCAAGCGAAGCCGCCACGTCTGGTCCACTGACATCCATGGGATCTACTCGGTTCTTTTTGCCCTTACGTGACCCATATCGCACGTCTTCTTTCTCCAGCGGTGGCAGTGCACCAGTGATGGCCTCAAAGTGCGGAACGGCTGCAGCTGTCTTTTCACGCTCGAGCTTTGCCTCCAATTCATTGAGCTGTTCTGTCAACTTTCGGAACAGAGCAGCCTTGCCCATCATTTGAGCCCGCAAGGCCTTTGCTGCCAACTTGTTTAGCTCAGTCTTTTCGTCTTCTTTGCCGGCATCACTTCTTGCCGAAGATGCCGACACGAACCTTGTTGTAGGCGGCCCAGGACCCTTCGTGTTCACAGTATCTGATGATCCATTCCTCTCGGACGCCAAAGTGGTTGAAGTGTCCGATACGCCTGCTTCCGTGGAGGTGGCTGGTTTCTTGTTGCCATAGAGGAATGCGTTGCGCTTCTCTAACTGCAGTCGCTCAGCTTCTAGCTTCGCTTCATCGATAACACGAGGAGGCGGAATCTTCTTCTCTTCAGCTGCAGATGGTGGTGATTGTTTCTCCGTTTTCGTTGGGCCGCTTCTTCCCTGCTGATCGCGTTCAGTCTTCTGGGAGCGTGATGAAGTCGCATCGCGACTAATTGAAGAGCGCAAACGATCGCGAGATCTAGAGCGCGAACGCCTGCCTGATCTTCGCGGGCGCTTTGCATGCTCACCCCTCCCTCGACTGCGGCTACGGCTGCGACTATGCTTTTGGCGACGCGAGTCGCTTCTTTTCGAGTTTCTATCCTCGCGAGGGCGACTGCGGTGACGATCATCACGTCTGGACGCTCCCGCCCTGGCACCACGGTCTTCAAAATCGGGCAACTTGTCGTAGTCAATGGGTTCGTCTTCCTCATCATCCTGGTTTCCTCGGCGCTTAAAGCTTCGATCCTTATACCGGTGACTGCCTTCACCGCGTCCGCTCTCCTCCTCCAGCGTCTGCGTCACCGAGCGCTGCACTCTACTCGAATAATTCGACAGCAGTGTTTTATCCTTGGCATCTCGTCCAATCCCGAGCGTGCGTCTCGCCCTGCCATCCTTCTCCTCCTCAACCCGATAGCGTTTGTACTGCAAGTGTGCATTCTCCCTCGCTGAGCCTCTCGCGCACTCTTTGAGCTCACTCACCGAGCCGAATCTCTCACCTACAAGCTCCTCTAGGGCCACGCCAGAGGCGCGTGCTCGGTCCTGAGCTCGCTTGAGCATTTTGGCGCGCCAACTGGCGCCTCCGTCCCCAAAGAGTGGCATTTCTTCTTCATTTCCTCCGTCTTTCTCCTCCTTCGTCTCTTCTTCTCCTCCTTCTATTACTTTACTAGACACAGTGGGGGGTGCGTCGGGGTTCTTCGGGTCGTAGAGACCGTAGACCATGCCCGTGACGGGCTCCCGCATGCCGGCGTCGATCTCCTCCTGGATCTTCTTCTGCTTGGCTTCAGCCTGCAGCTCCTCCTGCGTCTTGATCTGTTCTACCGGTTCTACCTCCGACTGCATGAAGGACATGGACATCCACTCGTCGCGTGGTAGAGCGGCTCTCTCCTGGGTAGAATCCTTCTCCTTCTTTTTCTCATCCTTTTCTTTTTCTTCTTCTTCTTCTTCTTCGCTGCTATATTCTCCACGCTTGCTTTTGTGTTTTCTCTTGTGCTTGCTATCCTTCTTCTTCTTCTTGCTCTTGTCCTTCTTCGGCCGTCTCGGGTCCTTCTCGTCGCCCTCTGAGCGGCGCACGAACGTGAGTCCCTGCAACAGCGAGCTCATGGTCGAATGGCTCGACGCCAGTTTTCTGGATATGGATTGGTTGAAATGGATCATGAGTATCTACCAATCATATTCATGTTGTAATTTACAACATAGTTGAAGTTGCCTTGCACATTAGGATACCATACCACTGGTTCAGGACACTTTTCGTAGGACTTGCAGCCCTTCAGATGTGCACCCGAGATCTACAAACTTGTTGTCGACGAGAGCGTCCTCTGGGTCGACGGACGACCGAGAAAGCTGCACGGAGAGGGACAAGTACGGCGACATCCTCGAGATTGCTGCTGCTTCCCTCGGTGTCATGGTCGGATCGTCGTGTGCCGCGATGATGTCGATCGTCGTGTCAAAGCCTCGCGTTTGTAGTAACTTAGACAGACCCAACACGCCGTAGAACTCGCCTTCGGACTCGCACCGGGTCGACGCGTACATATCATTGCGGAAGTGCAGTCTCAGTGTCGGGTTGTTGCGCAGGTACGCCTGAACCATGAGGGTCGTTCCTGCCAGCCAGAACTTGTGTGTACAGTTGAACTGCACCTCGAGGTGCGACGAAGTTGAGGGTGTCTGTGTTGTTATTGCATCTGCCGATGCCGAGGTCGACAATGTTCCGGAATGAGTTCTCGAAGTTCCTGGTGGCCGCTCAAGAGCAGATCGACGCTGCGAGAATAACGTGTAGTGGCACTCCCATCGGCAGCACGAGCGCTCTCGAGACTGGAGGTTGTGTGCTTGGTTTATCAGGAAGACGAGGGACCACATCCACTTGCGATTGCGAGGAGACGGAAGGATCATTGATGAGCCGTTTGTCGATGGGGTGGTGTTGTCCTCACGTTCAGTGCAATCGGCTAACTCCGACCGCGGGGAAATGATCGATTTGTTCAGCAGCATCGCCATTTGCGATGCGCTCTTTGCCGGAGCCCCAGTGCTGTCGCGAAGAAGTTCCTGCTTTATAGCAGTGGTCGATGCGGCCTCCTCGTTGTTGCTGGGAGATGCTGGGGGGTTGTTGAGACCCATTCGCCGGAAATGGGCCTCTTGCTGCTTCAGGCTGGCTCGTTCGATCATCTGCTCTAGCTCCTTGTCCATCTCTTCATCTTCGTCCATCAATGAAAGTCTGGATGAAGTCGGTCTTGTGGAGCGACGCTGCTTACCATTTCCCTGGCTGCCAGTAGTACTCCGACGTTGGGACATTATGGTCTTCTTTGGAATCTCAGCAGGCTCTGGAGCTGCTGGAATTATCGGTGGTGGTCTTCTTACGACAGAGCTTGAAGCTCGAAAGCAATCTATCCATTCAGAAGTCAAGGCATCGCCTGTTGTGTACGACTCGTCAGGAACAAAAATCCCGTCGTAAACTCGCAATCGATGTTGCGACGTGAGCAACTTGGAATCGACGTAGCGCACACGCTCCAGACCGATATTTCCCTTGATGTTCAGCATCTCTCCGGTGATAGCCATGCATGCGTAATAGTCGATCTTTGTCACGTACGAACTGCGGAATTGCGTCATGCGAATTTTCGTTGATCCTAACACAATCGCGTGACTGGGTCCATGCATCTGCAACACTAGGTCCGACATGCTTCCAGCCGCAGGCACCAAAGCCGCTCGCCGATTTTTAGGTTTTCGTCTTGTGCTCAATATCATAGGATCCTGGAGAGGTGGCTCGGTGGCGCGGATCAGTTGGACTCGGACACTATTGTCTTCTGTAAGAAATGGCGTGATGCCGCTCGTCTCTTTCAGTTTCGACTGGAGCGGCGTGCGTGGTGCGAAAAATGGTATGGTACGAATCAAGTTCGTGGGGAGCCAGTAGTTTACATCGTTGTTTGATGGCGGTTGGTGGTGACGGGAGGTCTGAGAGCGTGACAATTGCTGCCAAGAACTTTGCCGTCTTGAAGACTGCGGCTCCGATGGATCACTATCTCCGCGAGTTTCGTCGTCGTCATCATCACTCACAGAGCTGGCAGAACTATCTCGACGTCGACGTGCTCCCACAGGCGCTTTCTCACTTGCCTCCAAAATGTCGTCGGGGTTAATGGGGATGCATTCTGTATACCCCAACGCATTGATACGCAAGTAAAGCCGCGACGCATTAGCACGCTGTGTTCGCTTCCTCCCTTCTGCTGCTGCAACTTCATCAGCGGCTGCTTCTATTCGAGCATTCTCCTGCTCCGCGTTGTAGAGTTCGGGAGGAATATCGTAAATGGCGTTGATCACTAATACCAAGCGACACAATGTAAGTTGCGGCGGTATGACAGAAGCGCTCACGGTAGGGTCAAGCGCATAGCTTGGGTCTTGAACTCGACTCAATCCTTCCGCCATTGTTTTATTGTTTGGCAAGCCCAACGCTGCCGAGAATTTTGTCTCGATACGCTGCAGTTGTTGGTCACGCTCGTAGATAGCATAGCAATAGCTGCAGACACTCCACGACTCGTAGGCAACCGCCGACTCGGGAAGCTCCCGTGCGAATGCAGATGCGAGAAAAGGCAGCGTCTTCTCTGGAGGCAGACGAGAACGAATTCGCAGGAGCATGTCGTTGATCATTTTCAACGTCATCTTGAATGACAGTTCGCTGCTCGGATAGGCCGCAAGACAACACTTGCACTGGACCAATTTGTGAATATTCCGTTGCGAAAGAGGAACAATTATCCGTCGGTGGTGCCGCTGCTGAGCCTTGTTCCGTCGATCATCAGCATCAAAATTGTCATCGTCCTCTTCATCGAGGATCACCGTGTCACGATAATTCAAATACGCCATTCTCAGCTTCAGAGGCAGCGCAAACACTCGGCCAGGATGGACTTTGTTCTGCACCTGGAATGCCTTCACCTGGAGTAGCCACCACTCACCCGCAGCATCTTTGACGAAATCAGCCACGAACGTCTGGAGGGAAAGTCTCAAGCGCTGCTCGATATACCGGACTATCTGTCAACCACAAACAACAGTGCAAGGTAGGAAAAGTTAATGTGTTATGCGTGACAGAAAGTCACCGAGACAACAACTCACTCGCAAATTAAGCCCCGAGACGGCAGCACATCCACGCTCTGTTAGCTTGACGAACGTGCAGCCTTTGTCCGATTGAATACTCGTGCAGAGGCGACTGACAAGTGGAATTCCCCCAGGACCCTCAGGACTAGAAGTAGCAATAGTGGACGAGCTAGTTGACCTTATCAGCCCTGGACGCGGCGAGCTCTGTGATGCGGCAGTGCCCGAGGGTGGGGATAGCGGAGCACTAGAGTCTCGAAATGGCTCGATATTGCTGATCATCCACGCGTGTGGAGGCTTCCCAGCCTCGTAGACTGCCCGCTGAACGAATGCTTTGGATCCATTGCACTTGACAAATTGCTGGAGTGCAAAGGACTTGTGCATGGCCATGACGCCGTTCAATAGTGTCTTGACCTCTCCGAGGTTTAGCAGCCGTAGTTGATTGCCTTGCGAGTTGAACACCGGTGAGCCTTGAACGCCGGTACTATTTTGTTGACTAGCCATCGTCGTTATGGGTTCTTTGTAGACCACAAGGTGTTGCTCATCCGGTATCGCCGGAGTGCCGTCCGCGAACTTGTCTAGCACCTGCTTGTCACTGAACTCGGTCAATCGCTGAACGTATCCCTCCTTGTCCGTGTAAATCCACACGGCACGCCCCGTTTCGCCGTACAAAATCGTATCCGGTACGTTCAGCTTCAGTGCTAGGTTCTGCTTTCTCGCTGTGAGTCTTGAGCTGCTATCACCTGACCCAGACGCATTGTTAACACTGTGACTTGGCACCCCTCTCGCAGTTCTTGGCGGGGCAGCCTCTTTCGCGGCAAGAAATGTGTAGAAGTGAACTCCCGGCATAAAACTCGTCGAGTAGGAGAATGCCGTGGCTGGATCTGTGTATGAGACCACACTGGCGGCACTTCGGTACCGAGCGATGCTTCGATCCACGTGGAAATCTCCCTGGACACGGGGATCCTCACTATTGGCACATCAAAGACGAACATTGTGAGATCGAGAGAATTGACAAATACTTCAATTGGCAGGAACCTACGGCTGTCCGAGGTTGCAGCTTTGGGCCAACTCCGCTGAGGTCTTTTCCGCCTGGGACAACGCTGTCTGGAGTTTTTGCTGTACGAAGCTGGCTCGGGCTGTGCTGGGACGACGGACGTTAATTCTCTGAGGTTGCGGTGGTTCCTCACTTTTGAGTTGCGGTGGAGACGCTCCATCACTGATCAACGTCGACATGGAGCTACTCCCGCGCGCAACTCTCGGGGCATCGTCCGGAGTACAATTATCTGCCACGCGAGACTCTCCAGCGAGGGATTGAAACCGCAACAAACTGCGTCTCCTCCTAGAACAGGGATAAGCAACTATTTTTGCACAAAACATAGTCGAGTTTTGCAGCTTTTGGAGCCAACAACAATTGTTCCCTCCCTGCGAATGGCTTTTTGGTGCGATGAGTGGCAGTGACGTCCAAGCTACAGCGACACAGTTGCTGCATCGACAATCAAGCTCGCAGCAGCATCTTCGCCAGTACACTTTCGCAGCAACTATCGCGGTTAGAGAATGATTAAGAGTCGAGTGCTGCCTGCAGTCACGGTCAACTGATATGTGTTTTGTTAGGACCGATTCTTCTCGGATAACTCACTCGACCGGCAAAAGCGCGTCGTGGAATGCGCCAGGAGGAGGCAAACTCGCGCTCGCGATAAAGCGTTACAACAGGTTTGTATCCCGAAAACGACAATTACTTCGCTGATGCTGACTATTAATTTGCAGGCCTATCGTGTAGAGCAATTAGAAAATGAGCTTGCTGAAGCAGAACGAGTTCGAGTACTGAAAGAAGAGCGTGAGGCCTCGCGAATGGGACGCAAGTTGCAGCACGTTGCTGCAGCGTACATCCAGTACGTTTGGAGGCGACACTGTCAGCTCAGGAAAGAAGCGGCGTATCGGCAATCTCGAGTTGAGCGCTTCGTAGTAGATTTTCTAACCTACAGAAGCTGGCGAAGGAAAAGTACTCGGCGTCAAGCTTCGTTTCGAATTCAGTGCAAGTGGCACAAATATCGCGCGGAGAAGAAGACAAAACTCGGTCTCGCCGTGCTGGGGAGCTTCTTGCTCCCTCTAATCCGAAAGCGGAGAGCTCAATCTCAGCGAAATGCAGTGAAAATACAGCGATGGTATCGGAATCAACGCTCTCGACGGCGTGACAAGTCAGCGCGGATGATTCAGCACGCGTGGCGAATATCCGTCTCGAAGGCGAAGATCAGGTACTACTCGAGGGCATATCGCCACCTCGCCAACTTAAAGCGCTTGGAGCGCTCTGCTCGAGTCCTCCAGCGAGCTCTCGGAAGACAAATCTTACAGCGTCGCCTGCTGTACTTCCCTGAATTCGACGAGTATCCGAGTCTCATGGCTCCGTCCTGGCCGCCACTGCGAGCTCCAGAAGAGCGCGCTCAGGAGTTCTGGAAGCACGAGAAGCGAGCGCTGGAGGAGGCGACCACAGAGCGCAAACAGCTCGAGAAAGACGAGATAACGCTGCTGTCCGACATCGAGAACCTTCAACGACGTCTAGCAGACGCCAAGCTGAGACGAGGCGAAGAGAGCGATCGACTGCGTCGCCACTCCTCGCTGGAGGAGCATCGGCGGCTGAAAGACGAGGAATGCAAGCACAAGCGGCTGCAAGAGCTGGAAGAAACTATGCGATGGTCCATTCGACTGGAACTTGAGCGGGAGCTGGACACAGCGCGGAGGCTCATGTTGCGCACCAAGAGACACCACTTCAATGTAGCCATCTCAGACGACCAACGTGTCGAGCTCACTTAATCAATATCATTTAACACAGTCCCTATCCTAGGGAATATATGTTCTCATTGGTTAAAAACTAAAAAAATATCCGTCGAGTATGGGGAAGGAAGAGCTGCTGGATGCGCTCGCGGGTCTGCAAGATGCGACGTCTGTAGAGCGTATTTCCGCGCAATTCTTAGTGATCCATGAAGGTGAGACGCAGGGCTATCTACACATATGAAAATTACTGTCCTTTTTAACGTATTGACCGAGTTATTCAGCTCTAAGCGACATCCACCGCAAGCGCTGGAGGTTCCTGGAAGATTCCTGCTCCGTCGTGCTGCGCCAAGTGCTCGGGTTGGTGTCAACTTTTGACGCTGATGCCATGCAAGATATCGACACTAGACAGGGGGCAATTTCGAGCAGGGGGGGGCTCAACTTGAGTCTCCAGTTCATCGAGCCATTGATACACTCGACTGTGTCAATTGTTGACGCTTTGGAGGACGAGCAGGAGGCCGCGAACCAGCGAGCGGTGCTGGTTGCAGCGCTGTTGCATCTCTTTGCAAAGGTTTCTGGGGTCTCTGGGGTCGGTGACTTGAGGTCACGACTTGTGACTGACGTTGTGAGGTGTGGCGTGGAGCTCCACGTGATCCTTGCAACGCTTCGGTTCCACGAGGAGCTGGTGGAGTGTCGTCGCGCGTTGCTGCCTTCGTACGAGAGCGACTCGGAGACGGAGTCGGAGTTGGACTTGCATGATGACGAGGAAATGGTGGACGACACGGACGAGTTTACACGGGAGGACACGCAGTGGATTACCGACCAGGTGGCGAAGGTGTGGGGCTTGACGCGGTTTAAGTATTTCTTGCAGACGTCGGGCCAGGAGTACGCGTTCTCTGCGTGGTCGTACCGAGGAATTGGGGACTTCGTGCACGCGCTGCTCACCGATGAGCAGCACGGACCAAATGCTCTGTCAGTCGTTGTGTCCCCGTTCTCGTGGCTGTTCCACGTTGCTGCGTATTCTCACTACATGATTCACTCGGAAGACCACCAGGTACGTTGGGTGTCAACTACGTACTTACACAGATTAGAGCGTTCTGTTATGTTGATCTGCTCTTTGTGTATTTGCTGCAGGAACGCTGGCGTGGACTTGAACTCCTGCGAGTGGCAGTTGGGCTTTGTCCTCCGGGAAAACTGGCCCTCCCGGCCATTCAGAAAAGCAATTCTGAGAAGGATAAACCGCAGTCGTTTCGGGAGCAAGCTGCATGTGTGTTCACTGAGTTGATGCTTTGTCCCAAGCTCCGATACTCACAAGTCGCGTTTTTTTTGTTTTGTTTTTCTACTAGCTTTACTCAGTAGAGACTGGATGTCCCCATTGATTCAAGTCATTACGAACGCGATGGTTTCGTTTCCTGAACCCAAAGACCGATCAGCAACGCTCACTGTTTTAAAAGATTTGGTTTCCAAAGTCTCGCCAATTGATCGGTAAGCAAAGTTTCAGCCTCAACTACAGTTCGAATGCTTTGTATTCAAACGTATTGTATTATTTGTCAATTTTCAGCTTTTGGTTGCTCCAGGGGTTAATCCTGCAGTGTCCATACGGAAATGTAGCAGCCGTACTTGTTGATTGTGTTCGAGGCGACGCAGTTCAGGCGTGGTGTTCCTCCGACAAAAGCCAAGAATCACGTACGTGCTAGCCTCAAAACCTTGGTAAATCATCAAACTGACCGTAACGCTCTGCCGTGATTTTCGTAAGCAGCGTTCAAGACATCAGCAATCCGTTTGTTACTTCAAGATGCTCTGGCCCAAGCAGCGGAACGCGACCTCGTTCTGCATGCTGATCTAGTTGCAAGTTGTTTGAGTCTTTTGAGGTTCCTCTACATCCGTGACAAGGTTGGTTCGACATCGATCGACAAGGCTAATGCGATAGGCTACTTACTGTGCTTTTGTACCTTAGGACAACGAAACTGGAATTCGTACCAAGACTGCCGATTACACGATCTGGGAAGGGCTGGCGCGTACTAGCAAAAGACTTCAAGTGACGATCGAAGAAACGACGTCCGGACACGGTGGTGAAAACGGATCACACTCGGTTGACAACGATTTCACCCACTTAATGATCTTGGAAGCTTCTCTCGGGTCGACATTGGGGCTTTGCAACTGAAGCCGGACGGACCCTCAGCCTTGTCCAAAGAATTGATCGCAGTTTTACCGTGCTGAACCAAAGGAGACAAACTGACGTGCTTGACAGAACTGATGGGACGAATCGGCAGCGCCAGTGGCATCTTCCAGTTAGCCGCTGCGAAAGATTCTAATAACTCGAACACTTTTCGCTGGAGTGTTTGATCTTGTATCAGCACTTCAACGAGATTGTCCTTCTGTTTCAGGCAGCAAATTAACGATGAGAATGTGATAAAGCTGCATGGCAGGATTAATGATCATCGTACCAGTAGATCGCTGGCGGTCACAACCCCGAAGAGTTTGAAAATGTCCGAGTGCCCGTCTGCAAACGCCTTTGCTTGAGCAACTCTGGCTGCAATAAGCTGTTTCATGGCTTCTACATCCCCAGCAGCTTGAAGTACCAGAAGAGAGCGGAGAAAACTTTGATACGTATCTGGTGTTGTCGGGTCCCCGGTACCGGTGTCCCTGTCAACCACGAATGCTGCCTTGAATAATAACTCGGACGCGGACATGGACAAATCCTGAAGCGGGAGCCCCAAAACCTCCGTCTCAAGTCTAGACCTCACTTGGCTCAATGTATGATCTGCCGCTGGCTCAAGATGGTAAGAGGGTTCTTCAACGGAGGAGTCATCAGGAGCAGGTGCTCGGCCTCGTTCGACTACTGGTCGGTTTTTGAGAAAGCGCTCGAAGTCAGCACTAACGCGCACTTCCCTCACAATGTTGCGCTTGCTCACACGCGTGCTCTGCTCGTGGATTTCTTGAATGACACTGTAAATGCTTTTTGCGAGTGGGCCGGGAATATTCCATGACACCAGCTCGCCAATACCTCGCACATTGTACAAAATGTCGTACGCGGTGTAGCAGCGATTCTCAAGCAGAGTGTGGAGGAAGGGTTTCACGGCTTCCATAGCCTGCTGTTCGCTTCGAATCTGCCAAATGAAAATGAAAATACCACGAATATCGTGAGAACACTATCAGTTGTTTCCTAGTGTGGGCAGTACCTTCACGAGTGGAGAATCAGTGCGCAAATATGACTGAAAAATCTCCGAGTTGCGATCGTCGCTGGCCACAAATCCTCCTTTTTCACCACGACTTCCTGGGTCGTAACATCTCAGCGCGGCTACAAGCAGCAACCGAGCAATTGGCGCATTCATTCCACCTGGGATGCTCTCCAACAGGTTCGCCGAGATGAACGCATTTGTTCGTCGCTTGGCCACCAGCTTCTTTGTCGAGATCTTACAGTCGTTTTTCAAGGTAGATACAGTACTACTCGTGGTCTTGTGTAAGTTGCGTGATTCACGCACAACTCTTTCCGATGTCCATGGGTTCGTCATGAGAGGAGAACGATTTTGAAGTGTTGATAGTACCAAGTCGGCATCTTCAATATTTTTTCGCTGGGCTTGAAGGCCACGCCTGGATTCATTGAATGTCAAATTTTCCCAGTCAAAAGGATCGAAAGCAATGATGAAGGACCTACATGACTGCGACGATATCGTCCAGTGAAAAACCCTTGGCCATAGCTTGTCGAATAACTTTGGGTGGAAAATCTGGAGGAAATACCTCATCTTTCCTTTTGTTGGGGCTCAGCGCCACGAGGTCTTCAACGAGAGCTGACTGTAGCATAGCTTGGGACACTGAACTTCCACTCGAGTTCCCTTCTTCACTACTGTATGCTTTGGTGACCTGGTCAATACCGCTGATAAGGGGGTTTTCCAACGCTGAAGCTGTAAACCAGTCCTGCAAGTACACGACAGAGCATACAATGATTACTACAGCACAAAATTTACAATAAAGCAATGAAGTCAAGATGCAGTACCTGCATCATTTGATCCTCCTCAAGCTTGCGCTGCCGAAGTACAGTCGACAAAAACGTCGTCGCGTCTGCCTCCTCTTCCTCGATTTTATGCATGAAGCGTCGATAATCTGCATCGATCTCCAGGATAAAGCCCCAAAAGTTTCCAGAGACAATAAATTCGTCGACAAGAGCGCCGACCCGGTCCGTGAGGGAGCTCCTTATCTTGATTCGCTTCAAGTAGATCCGGTCACGGAATCCTCGGTAGATCCGTTGGATTAAGATGGCGCTAGCCTGCAGGAACATACATGTAGATATCGTCAGAAAGCGTGAACATTCATGCATAGCTCGCCGCGCATACAAACCAGCGTTTTTCTCAATAAGCGAAGTTTTGCTTCATGCGTTCCTGCTTTCCAGGTCGCCAGTGCGTCATGAAGCACAAATCGACCGTATATCTCGAACAATGCGTCGAGCGATTTTTCCTTTCGCGCTGCAGTGACCGCCTCTGTCTCCTCAGTAGAAGTCCTGTTCTTCCGGCGCTTAGCTTCTATCACCTTGAGGGAAAACCGTCGAATCACGTTCGCTGCATTGACCTTAACTTTATCACGCAGTAGTTGCAAGAGAAATTCTCGCTTCTTTTTGGCAACGAATATACGCCACGTAGCTTGAATCTCTAGCGCAGCAGATAGCTGGACATCTTCTTGGAACGCGCTCAAGACGCCTCTCCACCTACGAAAGCGAAAAAAAGCTCTGGTTGTGGCCTGAATTTTCCTTGCCGCAAAGTCTCGGACGTACTCTCGGATGATCTAACCAGAATTTTACGTTAGCTCCTCTTGCTGCTGCTGACAGTGATTGAGTGTACCTTGATGTTGCTCTGCTCCGTGGCAATGGTAGCAGTGGCTTTCTCTAGTCGTGCCTTTAGATCTGGCACAATTGTTTCTGCGTCGACCAATTGCTTAGAGAAGGAATCAAAGACATCCGAGTCCACACGTAGTTGCTCTTTCGTCACCCTTCTCATATTCGCAACCGCTTCAATCCTAGAACAAATTTAAAAACAATATTCACACATTGTAAGAGTTCTGTGCGCAGAAACTCACCAAACCAGAAATCTCACTTCATCTCTTCCAACTTCTTGATCGCATCTTGTCCTTTGCTCAAGTCTTGGGAGTATTTTGTGCGCAACTTCTTCTGAGTATCAATCGTTGCCAACGAGACTGCGCGAGTTTGCATCATAGCGAGTCGCATTTGATGCAACTTGTTGTACGCAGCAGTCTTCTCGTTCACGCTAGCAAAATACTCAAACGAACGGTCAATACTAAGTACTTCACAGGTTATGTGTGATATGATCCTACTCGTACTTCCAGTCAGGCTTCCGCATCCGAAAGACGCAGTTTCCCCGCAGAACCACCCGGTCAAATGCCAATTCTGCAAAGTACTCAGCACTCTTAAGACAACGCCGTGGACCGGACGACCTCCTTCTCGCTCGAGTTCCTTCGCGTGCGTTGAGGCGGCAGTTGACACAAACTCCACACACAAACGTTTTCGTAGATTCCGTCTGCCTCCCCATCTCGCACGTGCAAGGGCGGCCAGCATGACACCCGCACGGACGCATGGTCTCATCTTCTTCTTCTGCACGCACCATCGGTCAGTGGGGTGATTCACAAGTGGTCTTCACTATTTCCAGCTAAACTCTTATCCAAGAAAGCAAAGCAAAGAAACAGATAAACTTTGATGCATTTTGTTTAACTTGTGGACATCGCTCATACCTTCGGAGCAACATTCACGACGCTAAATGACATGAATCCGCTTAGCTAACATTCAAACGAGCGTGCAGAGTGACCTGACCGCCCTCAGACGAATTCGGGATCCACATGAGCAGCGAACCACCGCCAGTACCGGGCAATCCGAGGAGACCAGGACGCCAGCGGTCCAGGTACAGAGTCTTGTCACCCAGCTCCTTGATCGTTGACGTCCAAGTGACCTTCGCGCCGGCCTTGACCTTCACCGTTTCGATCTTGTCACCGCCCGACTTGATCACTACAGACACGTCCTCCGAGTCAACGCTCTCGAAGAGGATCGTGACCGAGCCGTCACCCTTCTTCTTCCACACGCCGTAGCTTCCCAGGAAGGCCTGGTCGACCGTGTTGAGACCCAGAGCGTCGTACAGAGTACCATCGTCAATCTCGCCGAGGTACTCGGTGGGGCCACAGATAGGCTGAACAAACTCGGACGCCATCCAGGCAATACCCGTGGGGTCGAAGACCGACAGGATGAAAAGACCCAAGTTGGCGTACTCGAGGGCCTTCTCCTTCTTGACCACATTCTTGCCCATGTCCGTCGTGCCGTCCTCAATGATCTGATCAACGATGACTCCCAGCGTCTTACGCAGCAGGTTACGCGTGTCGTACGACGAAGCACCCGTCTTGTTGGTCCAGATCTGACCCATGCAGTGGTTGGTGACAACCGGGATGTCGGTCGTGATGATCGACGACTTGCTCACCTCCACGCGCACGTCGTTCGCGGCAGCGTTCGGGGTGTTGTTGCGGATCTCGTAGACTTTGCCCATAACGCGGTTGGTCAGCGTCTTCATCTCGTAGCCACACGTGCCGTTCTTGGAGTTGAGGAACGTGGACAGCTCCATCGTGTTGCTGTCCAAAGCAGTCGTGTTGAGCGCTCCGGATTCACGCAGCATGAGCATCACGTTGTCCGACGAAGCGAAAAGGGCCTCACCGACCATGACAGCCATCATGACAATGGCGGACACAACAGCAAGAATCGTGGCCGAGAACATGAGCTTGGGGGGGATCTGGAGGCCGAAGCACGAGGAAATGGCCAGCGGCAGGTCGAGGATGACAATCTGAAGCTGGAACGCCTTGTCCATCAGCTTCTCCGTGTCGGTGGTCGGGATCGTGGTCTGCTTGTAACGCAGGTAGTAAATGATGGACTTGACAGCGTTCACAACGTTAATGGCGCACGTGAGGGCAAAGTTGGCGGCCTTGTATGAAGCCACCAGCGTACCGAACACGCCCATGGTGGCAGCGTTCAGCGCCACGGCAGCCACGGACGCAACCTTGGAGATGATCTCCTGCGTGCAGTCCGAGTTCTGAGGGATGCACTCCATCAAGCAGTCAATGGGGTAGTTGAGCGGGCACTGGGTCACGCACTTGTCGTCGTCCTTGTTAAAACCCGACGGACAGACGCCCTGGCTGCTGACATCGAACTTCTTCTGGTAGCAAGCATTGTCGGCGGCTGTCTCGAGAGGACCGACCCAGTTGCGGATAGTAGTTTCGTAGTTGTAGACATCGGGAGATCCGCCAGTGGGGACGGCCATAACATCGGTGACTGCCAGATCCGTGGCTGCGGTCTTCGTCCAGATCGCACCAAGACAGAAGACAGCGCTACTACTTGTACGGCCGTGGAAACCTGCGAACTGGTAGCCCTTCGGCGGCGTAAGCACCACACTGTTCTGCGTCTTGGTTCCGACGGCAATGGTCTTCTTCGCCGACGTCGTGATGGCCAGGTAGAAGATGCACGTCTTGCCGCTGTTCTTGTCCCAGTGGATTTCGACGCTAGTGATGGTGTCGCCCATTTCCATCTCCACGAACTTCTCGACTCCACCGGTTCCACCGTGTACCAGGTTGCCAACCGCTTCCTGCGTGAACACGAGGAGACCGACCTGGTCCAGACGCCGCTCACCGCGCAGAGTGACGTTGAGGATCATCTGCTGGAACTTGATGTTCTTGATGTCCGAGAAGGCGTCACCGTGCTCAGCGCCGCCGTACAACTTGCCCAGGACAATGTCGTCGTCATTGATCGTCTTGTTCTGGGGGACAGTCGGGTCTCCGAATAGGTCGATAGCACTGCTGCCCGACCCGAACAAGCTGCCATACTCCTTCATGAAGGCCTCGAAGCTTAAACTCCCGGACATTGAGCCGAGAGCACCAAGGCCGAGACCATCCGAACCTGACGAGTCAAGGAGGCCGGACAGGCCGTCGCTACCAGAGCCAGCAGAGCTGCCGAGCAGGTCGTCCAGAGACGTTCCAGACGAACTGTCGTCGAGCAGGTCGGACAGCGAGGTACCGGACGCATCGCTGCCGAGAAGGTCGTCGAGCGAGCTGCCGGACGCGTCGCTGCCGAGAAGGTCATCAAGGTCGCTGCTACCGGAAGCGTCTTCCGAGGCGCTTTCGCTGTCCACAGCAACAACGGGTTTCTTCGTCTTCTTGGCAGTTCTCTTGGGTTTGGGCGTAGCAGCCTCGCTACCCGAAGCGCTCTCGGAGCTGCTGGTAGCGGTGACAACGGGCTTCCTGGTCTTCTTAGCAATTCGCTTGGGTTTGGGCGTCGCAGCCTCGCTACCCGAAGCGCTCTCGGAGCTGCTGGTAGCGGTGACAACGGGCTTTCTCGTCTTCTTCTTGAGCTTGGGAGCCGGCGCTTCACTGCCCGAAGCGCTTGCAGATGTTTCCGCCGAATCGCTAGACGGAGCGGCGGCTGCTACAGGCTTCTTGGTCTTTTTGGTGAGGGGCTTATTGGTTGTGGTTTCGTCACTGCCTGAGGCTTCATCACTATTAGCACCCGTTGAACGTTCGGCGCCCGCGGGTGTTGGGCTCTTGCCGGCGCCCTTCTCGAAGTCGTCCTTGAGACTACCGAACTTGGACATCATGCTGCTGTACGACGGTCTCTCGTAAGATGTGCCGGGGATCGGTGTGGTGGTCGCCAAGGACCCGGCCGATTCGGACGAAGGGGTCTCCGAAGCCTTCGAGCCATCCTTGGACTTGTCGTTACCTGTGAGCCAGCTCCAGAATCCGCGCTCTTCACCCTCCGCGGCGTTCTGGTCCACCGACGCGGGGATTCTGGCCGCCTTGACGGTACCCGGGGCATCGTTCGGGGTGAGCTCGGTGTTTTGAAAGTTTTCGTTGACCTGGACGCCGTTCACCGAGCCAGTAACCTGGAGCACCTGCACGAGCAGCGCTGCCTGGACGAGCACCTTCACCGCGCGGAGCACCATGTTTGCACTTTTCGGTCTCAGATGCAGGCACAAGACACTGGGGAAGTGGCAAACTGGCTTGCGTCGGAGGCGGAAAAATGCTGAATGGCGCGGCAAATCTCATGCTGGGAGGGGGCGATGGACCCCGGTATTGTATTGATACATCTGCCAAGTTTGCTGCACTACATACGAACGGCACAGAGCACACGACGTAATGTTGGGATAGCAAACTGGGCTTTGGCCATGATCCAATTCAGGATGGGGTCTCTTAGGTTTCGCGGTACAGGCTCGGACCGACTCCCTTTGCTTACGATCAAAAGTCTCGCGTTCCTTGTCAGTTGTTCTCGATCAACAGCTGGAATGACGGCGTCCAAAGCCAAACGAAAGCACCGACAGGACGGATGCAGAAGCCGAAAATCCGGGATTCTGATCTTCAGGCTGCACAAGCGACTTCTCATCGCCACACGGATATCCCGAAGGTCGAGACCCCATCGGTCATCTCACTGAGGACACCTCGACGTTTAACCTTCGAAGCAGGTTCGTCCTTCCTGGGTTTTCGCATCTCTGTCATTGAGCTACATGTACTCGTGGTATCTTGGTCATCCTCGTAGCGCAACTTTTGCCGAAGCGAATTGTGTACGGTTGTTCATTTTTATCGGCTGCGCAAAACACTTAACGTGATCAATTGATCTTAACGTTACGCGTTTGAGTACAGAGTGTACAGTATCGCGGCAAGCGTGCTGCGAGGTACCTACATATTATACATGTGTATAGGTAGAGGAGGGTGTCAGAATATACAGATTCTTGGGTCAAAATATACACTTTTGGGGTCAAACCATACAGCAAAAGAGCTCTATCGCCCTACTCGCGCTCCGCGCGAACCCAAAGACCCTGAATTCGAGGCATGAACCCTACCGCGCTTACGCGCGGGAATCGGCTCGCTGCGCTCGCAAGGTGTTTTGTATCGCAAAGGCCATCTGTATATTCTGACCGAGAATCTGTATACTGTAGTGTGGACCATTCGTCGTATAGGTATTGTAGTGTATGTATAGTACTGTACTGTGTTGTGCACTTGTTTTCGTCCACTGCAGGTGATACCGTCAATTGAATACGGCACGGGCCGGATGGTCGATCTCCAAAATGTCTAGTTGTACATGCAGTTGCTGTTTCTTTTGCAGCCGCGGTCCATGCTTCACGAACGGTGTGTCGTTTCATCTGGCAACAATCCTCAACTTTCATATTCATCCTCAATGAGACCCACACAACAAGCTCGCTGCGCCGCAAGCCGATGACTCCGTAATACATGGTACAGTACAGTATTTTAATACTAAAAAATATTATTAAAAATAACAATTGTCAGACTGGCACACCTCTTCCACATTTCCTTGACCATACCGGTACAGTAATTTGCCTCAATAGCGCAGCCATCCCAACTAATAACCTTGCAGGCTATATATATGTCTAAACTTTTAGCTGACTAATAAAACCTTTGTTACTCCATTTAATCGAGAAATGGTATACAAGGTTAGACTGTGCTATTGAGGAAAATTACTGTACGGCATTGTACTGTATGGTGAACTGTATTTGCAGGTTTCGCATGTCGCGAAAGTGATTACCTTGCTTTCGCTGGCCTCTCATCTTGCCTATCTTCTCGTTCGTGCCTCCATTCGCTCCGTAACCATACTGCACACGGCTCTTCCGATGGCTCGATTTGAGAGTCAATGTCAAGATCTTACTGTGCAGTATTCCTTACCTTGGTGCTGTATTAATGATAAGTTTTGTAAATGTCACCGCCTGGCATGCACCATAAACATCGTAGTACATGTATACAAATGGCAGCAAGTGAACGAAGGATGCCTTAGTTTCCGAACTGCTCGAGAAAGCGGCGGGAAAGGATTCCTGCAACAAGATCGGCAATTGTACAACAGCTTATCGCACACCACAATAATATCGATGATGGTGTGGGATAAGCTGATGTTAGTGTGCGCGGACAAGAAGCTATCAAGCATCAAGCATGACGGCACTGACATTTAGTCAATGAGCGGGGTGGAAGATAGTTGCATGTGGCTACTGTACAGGTACATGTACTGGGAACTCGTGCACGTCAAAACACTGTAGTATTTCCTTGACTCTGATTAAAAGGGAATCGAGCTCACGACGATGACCGAAGCCATACCGTGAGGAAAGTATTCGCTCGGTCCACTCGCCGATCACACGTCGAACTCGGAGCTATAGCGCTCGTCGGTCTCCTTAAAACGCATGGTTTAGTCATGGAGGTATCCCTTCTGGTGGCAACAATTTTGTTTCCAGCGAGGAAACGTAGCCCTTGTGGAGAATGATAGCAACGAGGTAAAGCCTGTAGCCAACGAACAATAAACCCAAGCACAAACCACAAACCATTTCTTCCAGGGTGATGATGTATACAAACTCCCAATGCCGTCCCCCATGAAAAACACCGCGACTCCGTTGTTCAGTTTGGCATATCTGACTTAGTGAGCATATTATTATGCTATTAATAGGGGGAGTCAAACCTACGAAAAAAACGTCTTATAATTTTGCGGAAACATGCTTGTTTATTTGTCAGCGCCTGCTTGTTTATTCCTGAAACAAGCCACCTCGAGAGGTGGCTTGTTTTTGGTATGAGCATCACGGTACTCTTTTTTGCTCATTTAGGCGGCAAATTAAGCTCGGTGCGACGTGCCTCCTGTTTCCTTGGAAGGAAACACGCAGCGTTATTATAAGCTTACGAAAGATATCACAGCGAAAAACTCGAATTGGTCGTATCCGATAGGGGTCACCTCCAAGCGCCAACAAGTCCTAGATACAGTGTAATTCACATTTCAGTGCATGCATGATAGCGCAAGGGATTCGAGCTCATCAGTTTGTATGTGTACGAATTGAGCTTAGGATTATATCTGCTGCTCCATGACGGGTGTATTGTTTTGGTTTGCATTACGGTATGAGAAAGTATTTCGGGTGATACTTTGTGGGGAATTTGTAAGTGGTGGCTACCGGTAACAAGGAATTCGGAGTGGTGTTCGTCTCCCCGTGACTTGCATCTGTACCAGACTATGTGAGTGCCGAAGGTGGAAGGGTCTACGGATGAGGGCTTGTGGCTGCTGTAAGGTTATTCTTCCTATGGAAAGGATACAAGCTAGAAGGGCAGCTTGGTAACTGGAGGGGCCTAACGTGGAAGTGCATTTTGCTGTTGTAGGGAGCAGTACCGGGCTCATTGCAGGTGCGTGACATCAAATCGTATCATATCATGGATATTCTGGCAGTTAAAATTCTCTGTTCACGTGCGTGTTACGGGCGAATTTACAGGATCAGACATACATCAAGACCGGTACGTTGTGACTCCGAACGCGCAGGGGATAGTCCGCGTCAAGTTCAGCTGAAGAGGTTCAGGGACTGCATGCACCGAAGTAGCATCGCTGGACAGAACGAAGAGGCTACCTCGAACGTGGTCTACAACAAACAGTTCCCGATTAGGAATTTAACCACGAGCACCTTCAAAGGCTGAGATGGAAAATTTGTCTTCCTCCCGACGGACTTCTGTCTGGGCTTAGATAAGGTGCTGGAAGCTCTCCGGCTGGATGGTGTACTGTGCAGCTTCTCCCCCGCCTCTGTTGCGCTCTTCCAGCATGAAGGTCACCACGCCGCAGTTGCTCATCTTGGCCTCCTTGGCCTCATGCTGCACGTCGCTGGGGAAGAACTCGCGGCAAAAAGCTCGGAACCACAGCGAGTGGCCGTAGACGACCACCACGTCCTTCTGCTGCTTGAAGACCCAGTGCGCGAACGCCAGCAGGCGTTCACGTCCACTGCCCAGCACCGCCTTGTTGCCGTGGCTCTCCGCCACATTGAACAGCTCGTCGTGGCGCTT